>APFE030872896.1:25072-68679 GCA_000404065.3 Pinus taeda
TCTAATTTCTCTAAAATCAAACAGGAATTTATTGAAATCACAAATTTAATGAGTAACCTCTACACAATCAAAATACCCTAAAAAATTTTCACATTATTAATACATATATACAATAAAAAACTAACGTAATTCAAAATTTCCCCTCAAAAAATTTCGCCAAATTCCAATACCATAAAATTCAAAAAATAACACGAAAACAACTCACTCTTAATTCTTAATTCACATGTTGCCCTTTTAAATCTCCTCAAATTCATTTTTCCGAGAAGGCAAGACGAAGAATGGGCTTAATATGAAAATTGAAAAATCTCATGGTGACTAGACCTAGGCTCATGGCTTACTAAGTGGGGTATGATGGTAGGTATAGTTAGGTGCCAAATATGAGGATTGAAACGAACACATTTTACGATAGGAAAAAATGTGGAGGAATTTATATTACTATTTGATAAAGTATAGGTCTATTTCTTCTGAAAAGAAGTATAGGTCTATTTAGGGGTTAAACATGACCTTTCGCATGACCATTGTCAAAGCATACATATTAATGGTTAGGTGAAATCTCTGATTAAAAGGGAGTCCTACCTATTATTCGGAAAAAGACAATTGAAACTTAAAACTTTGTATGATAAGGAAAATGTGAAAGAATTTATAATACTTTTTTATAAAGTGTAGGTTTATTCAGGCGTTAAATATGACCTTTCAATCACTTTTTTTATTATGGCATCACAGTTTTCAAAGGATACATATTGTTAGGTAAAATTTCTATAAGATTAAAAAGAATCCTACCTATTATTTGGAAAAATCTTTGCAAATAAGTATGGAATGTTTTCAAATGTATGTACATATATTCTTGAAAATGATTTTAAATAATATCGTTATTTTTGAAATAAATATCTTAAACACTATTCACAATGTAATGAAAAATATCTATAATAGGGAGGTATTTTTAGAAAAATAGAAGTAGGTTTATATGAGTAAATATTACAAGAGAATTATAATTTAGTGAATTATAATATTTTATAGAGGAATTACAGAGAATATTATAAGAAAAATAGAAGTAGGATTATAGAGGGTATTACTAGAAAAATAAAAGTAAGTTTCTAGTAGTAAATAGCAACAAAGTATCATAATTTAGTGAATTAATATTTGAAATAGTAACTTAACACTATACTATGTGTTCAAAAGCTTATCAGAAAGAGAATAATGCCTTTTTCATACCTCAAAAGTTTGCTCAATAATAATATTTTATAAGCACATATATAATAATTATATTGTTATTAACTTTATATTAAGGTATTATAATGTACACAATATTTATAACAATATCATAATTAAATATTTTTTTTTTCTCTGTAAAGACTAATTCTATTAAAAGGAAATAAAAATAAGGTTACAAAGAGGCAGAAGCCTCAGACAAGAGCATATGAATGCTGTTAGGATATCAGAGTTGTCCCAAAAATGGGAAAAGTCAGTTACATTGAGACAAAAAACCATACATAGAAGCTTGAGTACTGCTAGCAAGCCATATTGCGGATTTGGGATATCCCCTTTGAAACAGTGGAGACAAACACCTATAGATAGAGAGATTGTACATGTTAGCCTGAAAATCACATACTGTCGAGCCAAAAAGAAATAGAACCAGTATGCTGAATCGCAGGAACAGAACCAGAACAATATACTTCCGAGCCACAAAGACATAGAACCAGAATGCCGAACCGGAGAGACAAGGCCAAAACCTCAAAACTAGAAGAGTTCGAACCTGAATGGTGACCAATGAGAAAACTCTGAGAAGACACGAAGGAGACTAGGTGGCATCACATGGTGACGTCCTGGTCCGGAGGCTCCTCAACGATAGGGCATGCAGTGCCATATCATAAATCTCCATCACGATCCACATCACTAGCTCCACTACCACCTGGAGGAACCAACGCAGGACAGGTGCCACTCGAGCTGCCAGCAACGGCCATTAAGACTGTGGCTTCATGAGAGCAGCCACCTGGTGGCCGAGAAGCATCTGGATTGACATCCTCACCATGCATATCGCCACGCCTTTCCACCTTACCTTCATCAGCCGAAATCTGCCCAGAGCCAAGGCTTCCCACAGTTTTGAGAATGCTCGGAGGATGCTTTACCACAGTACATGCAAGAGCTTGAATTTGAGTTTCTTCCTCAGAGAAAATTATGGTGATATTATCCGTGATGATGGGCCTATTCAGGCTACGCTGAAATTTAAAGTGAGTTGTCTGGAAAGCATTATGCGGGAAAGGTCTGCGAGAAGGGTTGGGCAAAGGAGAATTCGCTTGGGATGAAGGCGGAGAGGCAAGGGGCAGAGACTGATCCGCAGACTGATTAGTTTGAGGTCGCGCACGACCACCACGGCTCCCTCCATGGTGGCTTCTCATGTGATGGCGGACCATGGCTAAGCGGCTAGGGGAAAGCATAGTAGCACTGGAGACTTTATGGGAGAGCCAAGACTGCACAAAAGGAACCTGGGGAGGGCTCAGAGAGTAGGAAAGAGAGTCGGAGATAGGTGAATCAGACCCAAAATAAGAGCAACTAGGAGCCGACAACGAACGTCTGAGACCGAATTACTACACAGGAGTCCTGCATATGGCGGATAGAGGTTACAGGATGGGGAGCGAACAATAGGCTTGAAGGCTGAATACTCCATGATAAAACCGGCAACGCCTTTGTCTCGACCGATGTGTGAATTAAAAAAAACCTGCAGACGGATCTACTCACAACTTATGTGAGCTATCATGAGCCAGGTATATATTTGGAGATTAGCGCTGGCTAGTAGCTGGCAGGGCCGAGCGCCGTCACTCATAAATATCACCATTAATGAGCTCTAATATCACCCACATTCGGGTATAATTAAATCTTTATTATAGTTTATTCATTTTAAAATTTAATACAAAGGTGAAGATTTATATTAACACTTTATTAATAACGATTTGCATAGACTATTACAAGGTATTAAGCATAGATCTACCCATTCAAGGGATTAACAATAGCAATGTTAGATGTAATCAAGATAAGACAATGTCAGAAGTCATCACATGCAATGTTAGATTAAGAAATTAGTCAACTTAATATTATGTGCCATGGATTGACCCTTATCCAATAGAATTTGACTTAACAAAGATTAATTAAGGGCCTCTTTGATTGATTAACCCATTTTGAAAGGGATGCCTCTTATGGGAGAATAAAAAGAAATTAATTATTTAAATAATGGTCAACACGTCTCTCCATGAAGAGTCTCCAATAAATATAAATTCAAAAAATTGGACGAAATGTTAAATGCAATATCCATCTATATAAAGAATAACATTTGAAAAAGAGATACACATGAAAAACATCGAATATCATCCTAGAAAAGGGAGTTACAAAAGGAAGAATATATATGTGAAGAAGAAGAAAGAAAATTTGGTGAAGGAAATGAAAATGTCCATCATATTTTGAAGAAGTTATATGCACTAAAAAATAAGTTGTAAGTTGAAGGTTGGTGTTTCTCAAACAAAGATATTGGTGTCTCTAGTAGGTTGGTGCCTATCATGAGTTATAAAAATAATTTTATTTTTTTGTGGTTTTATACTGAAAATATTTCCACATAAATATGTATTCTATAATAGTTAACATATATTATGTGTGAATGATTTATTATGGTGATTACATTTAAATAAGTAAGAGACTATTCTATACTAATTCACCCCCCAACCCTCGTTCTTAGTATAAGTGTGTACTCAACAATTGATATTAAAGTGGGCTCCTTTGGAAACATTCTAATCATTGAAAGGTAGATCTTGGGAGCACACATGACTAGTCAAAAAGGATTTTCACAAATAGAGCTCCATTATTTGATGAAACAAACTATGAATTCTGGAGTATAAGAATGCAAACTTATGTAATGGCTCTTGGATTTGATATTTGGCAATATGGTGTGAATGGTTATAAACCCCCAAGACCTTCACCAATGGACCAGGTTGGAAAGCAGGCTAGTGAAAATAATGCAAAAGACATGAATGTTATATTGTGTGAGCTATTAGAATGAGAGTTTACCAATGTAATGCATTATGAACTAACAAAAGAAAATTGGGACAAACTTCAAAATATTTGTGAAGGCAATGACAAGATTAAGAAGACAACGCACATGTCACTCTAATTTATTTACATAAATCATGACATAAATATTATTAATCCGAGAGTTCATAAACTTAGAAGCACACTCACTATATGTGAAAGATTTAGCTTAGTTTCCTAATATGTCACATTTATGCTTAACTAAAAATGAATCTCAAACGAGATTTGAAACAAGCTATGATATTTCAAAAGACAAGTAAAGAATGTTAATTGAAAGCTTGAGATAAGAATGAAATTCAATTTAAGGTCAAAAGCATATAAAATCTAGTTAAGTAATTGAGCCAATTTTGAACAAAAATAAAAACCAAACTCCAACTAAAAGTGAAATTCAAGCTTAAGACTAAAATTGAAACTTGACATATAATAATGAAATTCAAACTTAATATATAAGAATAAAATTCAAGTCTTTGATTAAGGATGTAATATCAAACTTAGTATCTATAACTAGAGAAAGTATAAACACATCAATTTAATATGGTAGAAACAATAAAAATTATTGTTATCAAGATTAACTCTACTTGAACTATTTCAAAGAAAAACATGGTTCTAAATTACTAATGTAATTTTCAAGGCAAAAAAAGAACTAATCTCTTCCAATCTAGGATTCCAAACCTTACATAGGTAGAAACTTTGGTTGTCATATATCACACTTCAAATGACTCACACAATGATACTCTCTTCACTTATGAAGGTTAATGATTGGAAAATAAATATAATCACTCTTGCATTAAATGGAAAACTACTCTGAATCAAAACAAATGAAAAAAAGCGAATTGAATCAATTTTAGATATCTTGTCAAAAATTCATTGAGGCCTCTAGCTGGAAAACCATGTTGTAATGTCTCATATTTATCTATTAATGATTGAAAGGGCTTGCAACAATACCCTATTGATGAATAAATCATTGCTTGACAGGCAATAATAAATGTGATTTATAACCAAAATACTAATCTAATTAAAAGAAATAAATATTGTAATATAAATAAGAGATTATATACACATATGCCATATGAATTAAAGGAAAACATAGAGATATTTACTAGAAAACTATGTACAAGAAATCAAAATATGAACATATGAGAGAAATGATGCACATGCCAATAAGTTGGGGGCCTGCCAAGCCTTGACTTTAACATACTAATAAAATTATGGATTGTAGAGACTTAGAGATGTTGTATGTTGATAATAGAAACCAATTACATAACTTAATTAAAAAAATATAGGAAGGAACTTAATCCCCATGCTTTTACTTGTATGTGTATTTATACAAAACAAAAATAGAATTAATATGTTGATAATCCTCTTCAAGATAAATAGACACTTAATTTAGCATTCATCTTCATCAATTTCAACCCTTGTGGAGGCCAAAATATGCTAAATCGTAGTTGTTTGGATAGACAAAAATTCATTTGCTAAAACAACATGGTTTTCTCTCCGAGTGGTTGCCTTGACCATGCATTGATAGGGGACTTGTACATGCTTTTTTGTAGGTCCAAGAGGAAGGCATACATGTCATGAATGCTAAGAACAAAACCCACGTCTTTGATTTTGCCTATTGCCTGCAAATGTATGAATGAATGAAGGATTTCCAAATTGAATTAATTCTTGTAAGAACTAGTAAAACAACCTTTCAAATGCTTAAAATTTTCCAAATAATAAAAATTAATATAAAAGAATTAAAAAACCCTTTTATACTCTTATTTGGATTTATTTTTTAAAATGAAGGGAAAATGTAACATAAGCGAAAGGAGATGAGATTATTATTGTCAATAAAACATTTATTAAGGTAGCTTTTTGGAAACAAAAATCAGGACAAATATCTCCCCTAGGAAGAACGTATTTCATGTCCTCATGCAATCAAAATTGTATGTGTCTCATCTTTACAAGGCCCTTGTTGCTCTCAAGAGGACATCTACATTAGATGTAGACACCCTTTATATTGGTTTCCTTGGTATTTGCATACGAACTTTTACCATCAAAATTTGTTTTTATCCTTTTAATTAGTTCTTTTCTTTGCTTGTACCATTAATAAGCCTATTTTGTCATGAGCATATTTTCTTTTGTAAGCTCTATTTATCCCCCTTTAATAACTCTTTTTCTTCAATAATATGCATGCTTTGTCCAATGAACATCTCATTCATAGTTTTAATGTATCTCTCCAACACTTTTATTTCCTCCACACCCCTTTTCAACCTTCTATTTTTTCCATTTTTTTTCTTCATATCTAATTCTTAAAATTTCATACGAGATTTTACTTTGGTATCCTAAGAAGTGTCTTTTGGAATGGTGTCAAAATTATCCTCTTCAAGTGGTGATGATTATTTTTCCTTTTGGTGTAAATATGTATTCTTCCACAATTGTAAATGTAAATGGTTCCTCCTTTGTTTCTATAAATGAGGAAGGTCCCCATTCCCCTACCACCAAGGCTTCAATATAGTCATATGTAATATGTTGGTCCTTATCAATTTCCCAAGTGGATGTTGTACAAGTACAAAACCTTATTCTTGGTTTCTTGGAAACACTTGTAAATACTTGTTCTTTTTTACTAGATAGCTCATTGTGTTTGTTTATTTCCTTAGCCATAGAGCTCATGATCCTTATTTGGTACGTAACTGTTACTTTTGTGGCCTTTTCTACTTTCAATTTTCTTTTATTTCTTGAAATTATGTCTCTTGATACCTCTATCCAAGTGGTATCGTCTTGTTTTCCTTATTTTTATATGCTATGATTTGGATTAGATCATTATATTGTTTATCATCCATCTCAATGCTTTTAAAGTGGAAAAAGTGGAGGAATCAACTCATGGGGCCGTTTTTGACAATGGGGCCCAGTTTGGAAAAACAAGGTCTGAAATATTTCAAGAGCATTTTGAGGCATAAAATGACATTTTTTTGGTGGTAAAACTTTTCCACTTTATGGTTACGCATTTTTTCCTATTCTACACACAAATACATTTCCAATGGTGCAAGAATTGCATCATTCAGAGCCTATACGTGAAAGTTATGACACTCATAATTTGACCTTCCTATTTTCACCACCATAATTCGAAAGGATGTCGCGTCATCATCCATTATTCATGAAAGAGGGGATAATCACATGATTATTATGTAGAAGACTCTAGAATATTCTACATTTTAATTCTTTTTAAGAGTTGAGGTAGTCAAACCTAACCACTAGTAGGCTATCGAGTTGTGTTGTAACCAAGCCATTAAGAGGAAAACGGGTTCCATTCTTTCGAGTGCATTGGTTCCATAGATAAGAAAAAATAACCAAGTGGGGTAGGAAATAGAGAGGATTTGTGCACTATAGAAGCCCACATGCCCCAGGGCATACTTATTTATACTCACAAACATATTTCCATTCAGAGAAAGAGAGCGGAGCAACCTCACCTTCTAGCTAGGTTTTTCTCCCAAAAGGATTTCCCATAGCATATCTTATGATAAATGTATGTGTGAGATTTTATTTTTTTGTTCTCTATTTTTTGCATAAATTTGATTCACATGCATGCACTATTAACAGTAAATCTATAGATCCAAAAATCTAATAAATATGTAATAGTGTAGAATTTCATATTTTAAATAGAATTTTATCAGATTTGTTGTGACAAACTGTTTAGTGGAATATCCATAGTAGTTTACAGATCATATTTGTATTAGAAAAGGTTTCTTTGAGTGTATTGTGGATATTTGCAGGAGATCTATATCAGTTGGGATAAAAGTCGTAAAACCCCAATCATGGCTGACGAATTTATGAATAACCCTTGTGATCCTGCATAGGAGAGGTTTTTGTAGTTGGAACAACAAGTCGTTGATATAAATCATAATGTAAATCTCCTCATGGCAGGCCTCAGTAATAGGCTTGGGATATTTGGATAAGATGAGGGTTTTGTTGTAGCTTCTGCAACACCCTCCAAAATTTTGGTTTACACTGAATTTTCGATCCTTCCTTGGACTTGTACATTGTTGTTGCAAACATTAGAGCTTATTTCATGAGCTTTCTTATAGTATTTTGTTCCTCTTTGCATGTTGGATTAATTGTCGTCTTTTTGTTGTTTGGTTGTCACACAATATTTACATTCCTATTATGATGGTTTCAAAGGTCTATATTTGTGCATATTAGTTGTTCTAACTATGTAAACATCTATCGCACTGATTCACAAAGTTCTGAGCACTCTCGCATAAGTGTTGTCACAGTCATCACAAAATGTATCTTAAGTGTCACACTTGTCATAACTGGTCATAAGGTTGTTACACAGAGTTATATACATTATTTATGTGTCATGGGTGATCTATGCTATTGTGTCATCAAGTATTCTAAGTGTGAGATCACATTCGAAACTTTATCACCTCACACACTAGTCTCACTGGTCCAACACTTAACCATTGTTGAAGAGTCTCTTCGACCAAAAAATTGACCCTACTTGGCCTACCCACTGTGCAGCTCCAGACCTCAAGGTGTGACCTTCCCTCATGGAACTATATAATGCACAATCCTTGCCTCTCAAGGTTGCTGCACAATGTAGTTCCTATGTTCAAGGCCCTCTCTTGGCCTTAAGGATTGAAAAATAATTCCTCCCAACCCAGCCTCAACTGCACACTACACAAGCACAAGGATCAATCACTCTCCCTGAGCCTTTGAACTCTATAGTTGCGTAGTTTCCCAGTCCCCCTTACCTTAGTGTGGATTGTCCAAAACTTTTTGTAAGTCTGGACTGCGTAAACTTTTCCCTCAGTCTGTTGGCATTATGATGCATGTGTTGTCCTTGATGGAAACTCACTTGTGAACGAACAAGTATATGGTAACTAGATGAATCTACAGGTCAGATCAGAGGTGACAGAATGACAGAACAAAATAATGGGTCAAAGGTTTACGAATCAAAATCATAAGCTTGATATAGGAAATAGTTGGCATTATGAATTAGGTCTTGTCCTCGATGGAAACCTACCTGATGATTTGTCCTTGATGACAACATATTTGATGAATGAAATACTTGATAAAGGTGTAAACAGGATGTGACAAAATGCAAGGCAGTTGTGTTTACAGATGTGACAAAATGCAGGGCAGTTCAGAGGAATCAGTTCAGAAGTGATGTATGATGGCAACTCACATTGTAACAGGCCAATTCAAAGGTAATAGAGTAATGGCACAGAAGAAAAGGATGATGGGACAAAGGATTATAGATTAGAATCAAGAAATTGAGGAAAGAGAATGTTTTAAGTTGTATATGTTGTTTAACCTAGTCCAAGTAGTGTATACACATGGGTACATAGAATAAAAGGTGCGTAAAGTATGCACGCATTTTCACAGAAAGAAAAGTGTGTATGGGATGGAAAATTAAGGTTAAAGAATAGCAGGGTTTCCTACCATGGTATTGGCCCATAGTAATGAGTGCGGAAAAGAATATTGATCCCGTCAAAGAATACCATTAGCATAACTATGGTTTTGACTCGAGGTATTGAAAAAGGTTAAAACTATATAAGGAGGTGAAGATCAAAGTGTGAGTGTGTGAAAGTGATGAAAATATTATGAAGAGTTATATCAAAATAAAATATGCATGTTATGGGTTTTTGATGCTTTGCTTGATTTGAACTAAGTATGCACCTGACTGTTTGATGATGGATGAGATCTAAGGATGGATCAAGATCACGAGACCTGAAATGACTTATCATTGTATGATCTGATAATGGATACACTAAATCTGAGTGCTAACACATGTTTTATCATTTAAATTCTATGATCTTGGTATATTTGAATTATTGAAAAGCTGTGAAGTTATAAGTCATTATTTGCAGATCTATACGCAGGTTTGCCTCGGTGAAGGTGCGTATACACGCGGATTCGGCACTTCCAAGTAGCGTACGTAGAGGAAGGGCTTGTTGTTCATAAATGAATGATTTATCTGATCAGTGTTGTTGTTACTTTTTTTCATTGATGTCTTCATTAGATCTGAAGTTAAACTGATTGTATAAGGAGATTGAGTTTGGATGATTGATTATTGAATAATAAGGGTGATCTTTGCTACTATCTGTTTAGAACTCTGTAATATGAGAGTAGATCTTCAGAATGTCTTTGGTTGGTACAATTTTTGGTTCAGAAGATTTATGATTCTGTATATTTAGAGATATACACAGGTTGAGTTACAGAAAGTAGCGTATACATGCAAGTTGTTGTCATTGAAGAAGCGTATACATTCTGACATATGATTTTTGAGGTTGCAGTTGGGTCTGGTTGTTGATACAATGTTCTCGTTCAGCTCTGTGTACTAGTTACAGTGATCTAATTGTTCCAATTGATTAGCTGAATTTTGAATAACTGTCAGTTGATTGGGTTTTGAGTGAACGATTCAGTTGTATCAGAAATTGATGATTGAGTAGTTCAGTTGTGTCAGATGTTTCAGTGATTGTTGATGATTGGGTGATTCAATTGTGTCATAGGCTTGAATGATTGATTGATTTAGTTGTGGTTGATTCAGAAATTGAAGATTGGGTTTCAGTGATTGATTGATTCAATTGTGTCAGAGATAAATGACAATTTTTCTAAGATGAGTTACAATTTGATTTTTGATATTGAGCTTAAGTGTTGATAATGGTTTTAGTATGAAAATTTGATGAAATGTGGCTTACAAGTTATGATGTGTTGAAGCAGGTAGATCTAGTCTAAAAATTTGATGAAACATGGTCCATGGAGGATGCTGAGGGTTGGAGACTTCAGTGAGGAAGTCGAAGCTTCCTACCAGAAATAACTGGTGATTAGATTAGGGGGTTGGAGCTCCCTTCTAGTAGCAACTGGAGAACAAATGAAGGTTGTATCCTTCTGTAAGCCGACACCTACGTACTGGTAAACATATCAGCCAGTACAAGAGCTAGGGGGTTGTAAGTCCCTTCCAGTAAAAGCTAGAGAACGAGAGAACGTTGTAGCCTTCTACAAGTGGGTTCCTGCGTACTGGTATGAGTATGTGCCAGTAACATATTTTTATTTATATTAAAAAGAAGACAAAGGCGAAAATAGCAGGTGGTTTTCTCCTACATTGGGTTTCCACCTTAAATCTTGGTGTTCATGTGTGTTTCTTATGTGTGATGGTTTATTTATTATATCACATGGTTACAGTTTATCTAATGTTTAATATAGCACTAATGCACTGGCTGAAGACAAAAATATGATGTATTAATTGAATCTTATGTTCACATGATATACGCTAATTGTCTTAAGAATAGTTGCATACACATGCACATTTCGTTTAGTAAAGTCGCGTATAGAAATCTGAATATGAAATGTAAAAAGTTATTGATTTGTAAATATTGATTCACCACCCAACCCCCCCCCGCCCTCAGTATTTTTCCCAATAATTTGTATCAGAGGAGGTCCTTTGGAAGAAGCTTGATCATTTGAAGGAGATCCATTGTAACAATGGGAAAGAAGCAAAAGAAGAAAGCACCTTAGAAGAAGAATACATCTCAAAGCAATAGAGACATCAAGAGAGACAACTGGCTATTAGGTGGAAGTAATTATTCAGATTCAGAATCACCTTAGATTGAAGATGAACAAGCAAAAGAATTATCAAGTACTAATTTTTGGTCCTCTGGTGATACATTTATCTGTTCATGCAATATTTAAGATAATGAATGTGACAGTGAAACAACTGAATTTTCTCTTATGAGTGAAAGTGAAGTAAATATAATAGAGACAAAAGTTAAAAGGCTCACAGATAAATTAGATATCAACAAGATCTATTTGACAAAAGTGAGTGTACCTACAAAGAAGAGGTTATTAGGTTAAAAATTCAGTTGGAGGAAGGAAACAAAATAAGGAAGCAGTTCAAGGAAAAGGAAGATCAATGTCAAAGGTTGCAGGATGAAGTAACATCATTAAGAAATGAATTGAATGAAAAGGATACAAAAACCAAGGAACTAAAAGAAAGAACCAGTTACTGTGAAGGTCTTGAAGCTGTGGTCATCTCTCTAAAAGAAGATCTTGAAAATTCAAATAAGAAAAATGAAGAACTACTTCAAGCTTTTGATGAACAAGAAAATGAGGCTCTCAAATTAAAGCAACAAGTGGAAGAAGTAAGAAAATTTGAAGAAATCATGAAGAAGCAATATCTGGAAAAGGAAGAGCAATATCAGGTTGAGGTAAATATCCTAAAAGGAAAATTAGGAGAAAATGATAAACTTTTACGATTTTAAGATAGTACTGAGATTTTGGATAATATTCGTAGTAGTCAAAGGTCTCCTACCATCAAATCTGGTCTTGGTTTTCATGAAACTATTAAAGGTGAATCTAGCTCACAAATTGAGGCAAGGAATTCTAATGCAAAATTTGAAATTCTCAACAAGGAGATAAGAGGTCAACCTCATAAACAACCAAGGAAAGGAAGTATTCAAAGAAAATCATTTACTCCTAACTATGGAAGTGTTAATCAATTCTTTCCCCTAATGAATAATGTTGAATGTTCTATCTGTCATAATTTTTGACATGTTCCAGCTAGGTGCAGACGTAGAATGTTTCAAGCTAATAACTGTCTCACAGAAATGTCATTAGCCTCTGGGTACTTTAAGGGATATTGTTTTTCTTGCAATATGTTCGGTCACAAAGCCATTGATTGCTATAGAAGGAATATGAAACATATAATATGTTATGCTTGTAACAAGTTTGGGCATATAACAAAAGAATGTAGGAAAAAGTCTATGGATCACCGTAGACAAAATTGTAAGCAATCAAATAAGCACATTTATATTAGAAAATATGAAAAAGATGAATCCACCAAGAATCAAGAAAAGGAAGATCAGATAAGGTGTGATATAACTCTCTACTCATTTGAAGATGAAGATGATAGTGGATGTGCCCATCACATGACTAGAGACAAGAGAAAAATGGAGTCTCTAATGAAGAACCATCATGGTAATGATATTCTTGGGATTGATATTTCAGCAAAAGTTATAGGAACAGGTACAGTCGGAATAGACTCAGGAGGAACTGAAAGTATGAAATTTCAGTGTTCCAATTTTCATACGCAGATCTTATAAAGACAAGTTGCGTATATACGCGATTTTGGAACTTCACAGTCATGTATATGTTGGTTTGATGAAGAAGCAGTGGGACAAATAAAAGAAAATGTCTGATATGGTTTAGATAATTATCAATTGTCTTTTCTGTTTTGATGGTTGATGATTATAGTCCGTGGATGTTATTTAGAAGTGCTTTTGAACCTCATAAGTTGTTGATGACTTGATGTCTAACTAGTTGATGATGATGTCTTGATGATTCTTAATGATATATGCAATGATTAGATCTGACAGTGAACACTTGGCACAGGTTCATGGGGAGAATATGCTATGCTTCTAATAATGCATTGTTGGCATTATGTTTAGAATTCATTGGTACATAATGATTCTTATTAATGGTGAGGATGATTATGTTGTTGAAGTGTTTAAATGATGCATCATGTTATGCCGTGGTCATGAATTTCCTATGATGAAATCACAAATGATACTTTGCTTAAGCCACTTAGTTATTTTGATGCTTCTGATCAGATTTGTGGATGAATCTTTTGATGATGCATATAGTTATGTTGCTTACATGGTGATATTCATAAGTTCAAGGAGAAGAACAAACCTTGAGTACACATCTTAATTATTTGATGATGTTAAGTGTCACTCATTTCTGTTATGATATTGCCATCATGCCTTCAAAGATGCATAAATTTCATATGGTGCAGTTATGGATGAGGATTTCTATACTTCTTGGCCCTCACATGGTTGAGGATTGTTGCACTTGATGGTATCAAGAAAGTTTGACAAATGATTGTGAGCTCATGGTTTTATTTTCACATTGATGAGAAGCTATATACATATTATGCTCGATACATGGATGGTTACTTAAGTTTCATATTGGTAAATATTGTTGTTGGCCAAGAGAATGGTGTTATTGCAGGTTTCATGAAGACATGGCTATATGGAGACATGGCCTACTTAGTCACATAATGATGATGACTTCTTAATGGTATGATGATGATGATAGGTTTGATACTCACATATGTTGATTATCATGGTTGATGCTTATCAGATGTGGGATGTTAGAAAACTCCCTAGTGACGATCATGGTTGATATATTGAGGGTTCTTGTGGAAAGATCATGCGGTTCTTTCTACGATGATGATGTTATGATCATAGATGATGACTATGGTGGTTTCACATATATATGATATGGTGTGAATGGTTTTGTATTACTACTTGGAGATATGACATATGCTTAGTTGATTCATAAAAGGCTATGCTACAACGTTTTCTACTAAGGAAATAGAGCAAGTTGATATTGATAAGATCAAGAGGATGAGTTGATATCTATATGTGGAATACTTTGTCACAGGTTGATGATATTAAAGTTAAATTGTCTTATCTTACGAATTGATGATGGACATATACAGGTTGTTACTATTAATGTTGTTGACAGAAGTTTATGGTGCAGATCATATATGGTGTATGATAGTTGCTGATAATTATCATGATATTGTTTAGGTCTATGGAATTTGTGCTAAATGTCATTTGATGAAAACGTCATGAAAAGACCTATGATGTAATAATTGTCATTTTCGTTCATGTATGGACTTTTGAGATCATGTCAAATATGTAATCCCACTTGGTTGGGTGGATGATTCAAATATGTATCCCCACTTGCTTGGGAGATTGTTGTATGTATGATTCATTGGTGATAGGAAGGTCATACTCACATAGTTGAGTTATAGAGTCATGTTATTCTTTTGAAAAATATTTCTACAGACTCTGCATGTGCTCAGGGGGAGCATGAATAGTATAGTGCATCTCAACATGTACTAAGGGGGAGTTTGATTAGAGAATTCAACATGTGCCTAGGGGGAGCATGATCAGTGTTCATATTTAACAGTTTAGATATGGAAGTCTTCATTTAACATTGGTCAGTTGCCTTTGAAGTCAAAGGGGGAGAATATCTTGATGTTTGGAGAGTAGCTTAGTGTTTGGAGAGTAGCTTGAAGTTTTGAAAAACTTGGTGCTTGTCTTGATGTTATTTACAGGTTGTGGTAACCAAACACCAAATTGGTTTCCATCAAGTCCAAAGGGGGATATTGTTGGCATTATGATGCATGTGTTGTCCTTTATGGCAACTCACTTGTAAACGAACAAGCATATGGTAACTAGATGAATTTACAGGTCAGATCAGAGGTGACAAAATGATGGAACAAAATAATGGGTCAAAGGTTTATGTATCAGAATCATAGGATTGATACGGGAAATAGTTGCCATTATGAATTAGGTGTTGTCCTCGATGACAACCTACCTGATGAGTTGTCCTTGATGGCAACCTATTTGATGAATGGAATACTTGATAAAGGGATAAATAAGATGTGACAGAATGCATGGCAGTTGTGTTTACAGATGTGACAAAATGTAGGGAAGTTCAGAGGAATCAGTTTAGAAGTGATTTTTGATGGAAACTCACATTGTAACAGTTAAATTCAAAGGTAACATAGGAATGTCACAGAAGAAAATGATGATGGGACAAAGGATTACAGATTAGAATCAAGAAATTGAAGAAAGAGAATGTTTTAAGTTGTATATGATGTTTAACCTAGTCCAAGTAGCATACACACGCGGGTACACAGAATAAAAGGTGCATATATGTATGCACATAGTTTCACAGAAAGAAAAGCATGTATGGGATGGAAAATTAAGGTTAAAGAATACCATGGGTTCCTACCATGGTATTGGCCCATAGTAATGAGCGTGGCAAAGAATATTGATCTCGTTAAAGATACCATTGGCAGAACTATGGTTTTGACCCGAGGTATTGAAAAAGGCTAAAACTATATAAGGAGGTGAAGATCAAAGTGTGAGTGTGTGCAAGTGGTGAAAATCTTATGAAGAGTTAGATAATAAAAAAATGCATGTTATGGGTTTTTGATGCTTTGATTGAATTGAACTAAGTATGCACCTGATTGTTTGATAATGGATGAGATCTAATGATGGATCAAGATCATGAGACTTGAAATGACTTATCTTTGTATGATCTAATAATGGATATGCTAGATCTGAGTGCTAACGAATGTTTTATCGTTTAAATGATATGATCTGGGTATATCTGAAGCCTTGAAAAGCTGCAAAGTTATAAGTCATTATTTGCAGATCTATACACAAGTTCACCTCAATGAAGGTGCATGCAGATTCGACACTTCTAAGTAGCATATGCAGAGGAAGGGATTCTTGTTCAAAAATGAGTGATCTATCTGATCAGTGCTATTGTTCTACTACTTTTTGTCAATGATGTCTTCATTAGATATTAAGTTAACTGATTATATAAGGAGATTGAGTTTGGATGACTGATTGAATGAGTAAGAAGGGTGAAATTTGCTGCTATCTATTTATAACTCTTTAATATGACAATAGATCTTCAGAATGTATTTGGTTGGTACAACTTTTGGTTCAGAAGATTTTTTATTCTGTATATATAGAGGCATGCATAGGTTGTGTTACAAAAAGTAGCGTATACATGTAGGTTGTCCTCATTGAAGAAGCGTATACATTTTGACATATGATTTTTGAGGTTTTAGTTGGGTCTGGTTGTTGATACAATGTTCTAGGTTTAGCTCTGTGTACTGATTACAGTGATATGACTGTTCCAATTGATTAGTTGAATTTTGATTAAGTGTCAGTTGATTGGGTTTTGAGTGAATGATTTAGTTGTATCAGAAATTGATGATTGAGTGATTCAGTTGTGTCAGAGGTTTCAGTGATTGATTGATTCAATTTTGGTTGATTCATAAATTGATGATTGGGTTTTAGTTATGTCAGAGATTGATGATTGAGTTTTAGTGATTGATTGATTCAGTTGTGTTAGAGATAAATGATACTGTTGTTGAGATGAGTTACAATTTGATTTTTGATATTGAGCTTAAATGTTGATAATGGGTCCAGTATGAAAATTTTATGAAACGTGGCCTAGAAGTTTTGATGTGTTGAAGTAGGTGGATAGGTTGATGAAGCGTAATCCATGGAGGATGCTGAGGGTTGGAGCCTTCAGTGAGGAAGTCAAATCTTCCTATCAATAATAGTTGGTGATTAGATCAGGGGGTTGGAGCTCCCTTCTAGTAGCAGTTGGAGAACGAGTGAAGGTTGTAGCATTTTGTAGGCCGACACCTACATACTAGTAAACACATCAGCTAGTACAAGAGCTAGGGGGTTGTAGCTCCCTTCCAGTAAAAGCTAGAGAACGAGACAAGGTTGTAGCCTTTTAAATGTGGGTGCTTGCATACTAGTATGAGTCTGCGCCAATACAATATTGTAAACAACTTTTTCTTTATATTAAAAATAAGACAAAGACAACAATAGAATTTGGTTTTCTCCCGCATTGGGTTTCCACCTTAAATCTTGGTGTTCATGTGTGATGCTTATGTGTGATGGTTTATTTATTACAACACATGGTTATTGTTCATCTAATGTTTAATAAAGTACTAATGCATTGGCAGAAGACAAACATATGATGGATTAACTAAATCTTAAGTTCACTGGATATACGTTAATTGTCTTAAGAACAGTTCCATACACACATAGGTTCTGTTCAATAAAGTCACGTATAGAAATATGAATATGAAATTTAAAAAGTTATTGATTTGTAAATACTCATTCACCCCTCCCTCTTAGTATTTTTCCTAACACAGTCTGGCCTGAGTTGTGCACTACGTAGTTTCATTGATCAAGCTTGACCCCTGGCCACTTGAATTGTGCAATTGCACAGTCACCGGACCCTCTCTCCCAACCTATCACCTGGTATCAACCCAGTTTATGGATCTAAATGTGCTATCTTAGACTAGGGGTTTTCAGAATGATATTGTCTTGTCATGAGTGAATTGCAGATGCAAGTAACATGACAAGATGACGAGGGAGGAGATGCATAAGAGAAGCATGTAGAAAGACATATTTGCAGTTGGGCATGCAAGCTCATCTATCAAAGAAAAGAAAAGGGACACCAACTTGCGACCACAACTCAAGACTTAAGATCATCAAGGTTTCCTATCACCATACCATGAGAATGTGGAAGACAAGGTGTTCTCAAGAAGACATAAAAGACACAACAGCAACAATGGCTTGACATTGCCACATTATCAAGTAGTCCATGTCAGTAATCCCATGTCATGATGTGTCATGAGTTTTCATATGCCACATCATCATTGTGGACCATGTATATTATATTTAAAATGTATTGTAATGTTATGCTTTTAACCTGCAAATGATACCCAAATACAGAATATGCGAAGAAAAGATACCCAGAACACAGAATAGCAATGATTTTATTATTCAGAGAGTAATGTTCACCAGGCCTCTTCGAGGGGGCAACCTCCAATAGAGCAGAGCTCGATTACAAAACAAGACACGATACTCCTCGCAGGAGTTTCTATCCTTTATATATGACTCCTATGAGTAATACCATGGGTCAATACCGCTTATTACTAATACCATCTATCTAATACTACGGCCCATTTGAAACTAACTGTGGTTCCTTTATTAATTGCGGATTAACCACTTACAATTATTAATATGGGCTTTATTGACTCTTGACTATGACGTGGTCCCATTACATAGATAAGGGGGTTAGGGTGGGACCCTAACATGTAAAGTGGAAGTCCAAAGGAAAGACATGAATATGGAGAGTCATGTAAGTTGAAAAGTCATAGGAAGTTGAATAGTCACGAGGGTAGTCAAAGAGTCACAAAGGAGAAGCATCACCCCTTGTTATATATACACCCTCATTATATAAGAAAAAGAATTTTTCACCTTGGCTCCTCCCGTAAGGCATTAGAGAGATCAACTAGTTCTTTGAGGAGCAAGGAGTGGCTCCAATGCTCCACTATTGGGGCTAGTGATGTACATTGAAAACATGTGTCTTGAAACTTTTACTTAATAACAAAATCCTTCAAGGCCAACACGTTATTCATGCATGGACTATGAATGTTTGCAAGAATATTCTGTGGATGTTTGTATTTCATGTTTTCTTTTACATGTGCTAAGATAGTTGAATTATTTTGGTTATTTTAGTACTTATCTTATTGAGAATTTGTTGTAACGGTTGTTAATGTTGTCCCATCCTTCTGGACTATTCCACAAGATATTAGATACATCTTTCTCTATTTGTTGGTTGTAATGACCATCACATCCATTGTGGACTATTCCACTGGATGTTAGACATGCCCTTCTGGTTCATGTGTGTCTCTTCTTAGGTGGTACTATTACCTCTCACTTAGAGGCTCACTTTTCTCCCCACTTTGCAGTAGAAGAACCTTGACACATTTGCAAGTGAACACTCACCAGGCACACCTTCTTACTTTTCAAAGGCACCATTGCTTGCCTCTCTCATGCTGACAAGGCATATCTTTGAGATATATGTTAACTGGGCTGATATTTCAGATGGGGCTCCTACACTAAATGGTGTGAGGTCTAATCAGGACTTCACATAAATGCTCGAATATTAGACCACAAAAATAAACGCTCCACCCAATATTATTTTTCATTCACATGCAATGATTAAATTCGTCGTCATAATGCCAACATAATGTAATATTATAAGAATAACACATGACTATATAATTGAGCATTCATTTCTCATGAACAATAAAAACATTTTCCATTGACCCATCACAATAATATTTTCCTTTTAGTTGGACTTGCATCACAACATCTTCATGTGATTGTTTTAACAACCTTGCCTTTGTTGTTTCGGAGTCTTGCATTTCCATTGTTGTCATGGAGTCTTGCCTTGCATCACAACAATTTCCTCCAACAAACCAGTCTTGAAATCAACCTTATACACAACACATGCAAGCATCAATGTTCTTCCAAGCCATCAAGGTATTTGCTTCTCCCTTGTTGTATTGTCATCAAGCATACCAAGCATAACTTGCTGCTTTGCAACTATAACATCATATTCCTTTTTTTGATTATTTTCCTTGATCATAGCCATACATGCTTGTTGCTTCTCCTTTCCTTATTGTTGCTCCTTTTCCTTTGTTGTTCCTATTGTTTCTTTGCCATCACCTTAATCTCTTGCTGTGAAATATCCTTGAAACTTACCTTGTTGCTCCTATGCCTTTGCTGCTCCTTAGCCATCAATGACAACAATGCCAACAATCTCCCCCTTTGGCATTGATGGAAACATTGTTTCTTGAGAATCAACTTCAGAAACCTCTGCTTGCCTCCCCCTTTGACATAAATGGCAAGGGGGTTACAGATGTCTTGTAGCCCTGCAATCCACATTTATCTGTTCTTTTTTACCAAGGCACTGAAAAATATGGTCTTCAACTCACTATAAAACAATCTTCAATGTAGTTGTCACCAATGCATTAATTCTCTACAACTTGCAATGTTTTGTCCTACATAAACAATGTTGATAATATCATTGTATGAATGACACTCCATATGGAAAATTAGGGCTGCTCCAAATTAACAACTACTCAAAAATGAATGTTGATCCACACTACATATACTGCTCCAATACCCCTCAAAATGTTTGAACATTTCAAGAGCGTTACATAACACTTCGTAAATATTGCAAGAACTCATTAAATGAACACATTGCAAGAATACTGTTGGGAGAACACTTTGTAAGATATTGCAATTGTATGTAGATAAAAAATAAGCTCTAAATAATACTCCCCAAATAATAAATGCATTGCACATTGTTGTACGAGGATATGAACACATACATCATACTTAATGATGAGACATTGAATATGTGAGGACATGTATGAAAGCTTTAACACATATAAGATATGCATGTATTTGATAAAATATGAGCACTACCATTACCATACCATAAGAACAAGATCACCAAAAAAAATTGCAATGTGAATACGTATGCTGCGCACCAACACTGCATGCTCACAGTTCCTTTTATATGCATCTGAACACATGTGGGTCGTGGAAATATGCTTCTCTTCAAAGCTCTCAAACTACGAAGACAAATTCCAGACTCTGTCACAGTACCTTTTCAATCAGGGGCTATCAACTTTGTATTCGCCCATAACCTGGTTACAAATGAGAAGTTTGCGCCCACGGGCAGTGATATGGGTGATGTCGTGACACAAGGCATGTTGAAGACCTGAAATTAGAACTTTTAATGAGCTCCATTGTTGGATATTGGGAAGAATTCAAGATAATCGCGGAACAACTCCATAACTCTATCACCCTTGTTGGATATTGGGAAGAATTCAAGATAATCGGGAACAACTCCATAACTCTATCACCCAGGTAGTCTTGAATAACAATTTTCCAATAGTGCCAACAACAATGTTAAAAATTGTCTTTACTCTCTTAAGGCTAAGTCGATGAGCTTTCTTTAAAAGAACAAACATGGAAAGCACTTTGAAACCAAATAATAATAACGTATTATTAATCAGGCTCAACACTCACGCACTTCCCACTACTTCTCTCAACACCATATTGCAAATATAATAGTAGGCTCATATCAACGCACTGTTTTATATTCAACTCATATATTATGTGCTAATATCTGATATCATCCATATGATGGGATCTGGATCTGCACAAATTCTCCTAGCATATATGCACGCTCTCCACAAAAATGTATTACCATTGTCAATATTCACTGCCAGCACAATAATAAATTAACTCCATAATATATCCACTCAAAACAGCCCACAGTTCCACTAGTCACTTTACATCAAAAGATCCACCTAAATATCCCGCAGTTGCTTCAATGCGCTCTTCAAGTGTAGCATCTGGAGTGAGATCAGTTTTGTAAACCGTAAATGAAGAAACAAATCCAAGGTGATTAGACTCCAAGGTGAAAGGACTGGTTAGCACTAGGGAGCGGCAGATAACATCCTCATAAACTCTGGTAAGATTTTGCACACAAGAGTTTAATGCCATTCATTTCTCCAAAGTGAAAGCCATGCTGGAACACTATCTGATTAAGGGAAACCAAGCTTGACCAACGACACTCAATAAAAGCCACATTTTGGGTGTATGATGTCTGAATATGGCACGAAATCAAATGGAATTGAGAATCAAATGTTGAGCATGGTCATGAATATCGAAGGAATATATGGATGACAAGGGTCTGTGTGACATGGAGATAAGAAACAAGACCGACCGCACCGACCACTGTGTTGCGCACTATCTGCAATATCCTTGCGAACAGAAAAAAACTACCAGTGTGCCCCTTTGCTTTCTATTTCCATATAGGCAATATGCAAGTGTTAGTGATTAACCACCAATAAGGAGGAAAACAATAACTACAACGTGCTCCCTACTTCTGGAATTCCCTTGTTTAAGCAACTTGACCAGGGTTCCCATGATTATTATCTATCGCCGATCTTCCTTTTACTACACTTTTTAACATGTTGTCAACAAGAAGGGGCCTCTCAAGGGTATCATCGGACCCCTACGCTGTTAATCAAACCCCCAGCTAACAAAAGTACTACACCCGACACCACAGACCTCAAATCTCATTCTGCAAGCAGCTTAACAAAGCCCGTATGGGATCTGACTAGTCCCCAATTATGAATTGATTCACATCCTCCATTGCCAAGATCGTCAAGGTCACCATCATTGTGGATCAAATCTCCATGGAATTTCCCTTCAACCCATTAACGTGCTTCAACACATTGACTCTCTTTATTTCTCCCATTGCATGTATTGGCACCACAATGAACGTTGGTTTCCATCATAGTAAATATGATTGTATTATCACATTGTATTATCACGATTGTCTTTCAACTGACCAAGCTCCGAAGCTAATTCACATCGAGCATTTCTTGGTCAGAGTTTGGTTCAAATCCAATTTGAACCATAATCCCCACAACAGAAATGGCACTGTTTTCAGGAATTCGACGTGTGCTTGGAGGAAAGTGGACTGGTGGCCTCCTAGTCTGAAAGGATTCATTGTGTGTTGGTGAGGTCTTCGCCTATTGGCCTGGGTGCAGTGATGGATTTCACTTATGTTATTCCCAGCAGATGCACCATTGTATAGCGTTGAAATATCGCTTTTCCATGCTCTCCATAAATCAACGTATAGACAAATCAATGTTGCTCATGTTTTTCATCAACGATAGTATTTCACAATAATTGAATTGAAGATAGTCAAGTGGTTTCAATAAAAATATGAATGTAATCCATGATGTTATCATATTGACGCCCCTTGAATGCTATAAATATACCATACGTATTAACGCTCAGATGTAACAACCCATTGTAATGCAGCTTCCAATGTATTATCAACTCTGCATATTTTATTGTATCCAAACCATGTGATCGCGTTGTGTTATATCTAATTCTTTCCAATAAATGAAATAACCCTACGCATCATTGTCCATACCATGATATATGCTGCCAAATATAGGTTGATATGTTGTAACATATATACGCTTCCCATTCATTTTCAATATTTTGAATGTTGTTCAGTGATGTAATGTTGCATATGATTGCAGAGATGTATATCATTCATTGCATCTCATAAGCCAACATCAATGCATACAAAACAATGTTGCATCATAAAAATCACTATATATGCATCTCCATAAATCAATGTTTACGTTGTTCTAACCTATAGGCTGCAATTGAATGTTTTGTGTATTTATATGCATGGAGGAATCACTATACGCATGGAGGGAACACTGCTACATTGAACGATGCAAAATATTGAACGTTGCAAAACAATAAATGCCATATTGAATGTTGCTTTTTATATGTGTATCTAAACCGAAAATTGGGCAGGAAACCTGTGAATGCAGAACCATTAAGCTGCTAACCCACGCAAAAGGTCAGAGTAGTCCAACCAATGAATTCCAATGTAATAATGCTTCCTATGAATTAATCAACACATAAATTCAAAAAGTGCCAATCAAATTTGTAGTGCTTCATTGAATTCTTGTAGTCTTAATGATATGCAATGTGTTGTTCGAATAGAGGAAATAATAAGGAAAGAATATATACACATTCAGTTATACATTGAACAAGAAAGACACATGAATAAATGGAAACTAAAACCAAATACATACATAAACATACATGATTTATGTGGTAAAACTCGATAGGGTGTCAAGGAAACATCTACGGGGTAAGGGATTGGAATATCTATTAATTCAACAATGATTCTCCATGATTACATTTCTCGGGCATTCATTAGTTTTATACCAGCCTCCTCCATTACATAACTGTTATTTCGGTATAGAACTAACTAGTTACATTTTTTACCCAATTTTACATAATTCGTTGTCAAACTTCCAACAAACTCCACCTTGACAAAAAATTTCCTAATCCCTTGCTCATGCCCATTCATCATCTTTTCTGCAAGCCAAGAGAAGCTAAACACCATCGCAGCTTCTCTACTGTAACTAGCTTTGTGAATATGTCTGCACAATTCTCTCGTGTATGGACCTTTTGAAGACCTACTTTTCCGCCATCGATCACATGTCTCAGAAAATGATACCTTACATCAATGTGCTTGGTTCTGCTGTGATAAGCATGATTTGTAGCCAAGTGAATAGCACTTTGATTGTCACAAAGTACTTTCACTTTCTCTTGCGTCCTTCCAATCTCATTGAGCAGACCCTTTGATCAGATTGCTTCTTCACTGGCATCTGAAGCAGCTATATATTCTACTTCGGTAGTGGACAATGCAACTGTTTCTTGAAGCTTTGACATCCATCTAATTGCTCCACCTGCAAGAGTAAAGACATAACCTGTAGTAGATATTTTTTGTCCAAATCACCTGCATAGTCAGCATCTACATATCCGCAGACTGATCCTTCACTACCATTAAAGACTATGCAATGGTCACTTGTGCCTCTTAGATATTGAAGCACCCATTTCACTGCTTGCCAATGTTCTTTACCTAGATTTGCCATGAACCCGCTAACAACTCCAACTGCATGTGAAATTCAGGTCTTGTAGTTACCATCGCATACATTAAGTTGCCTACAGCTTTTGCATATGGTACATGAGACATATACTACTTTTCTTCATCAGCTCTAGGACTCAAAACCGAAGAAAGCTTAAAATGGGAAGCTAGTGGAACATTAACAGGTTTCACATTGTTCATAGAGAACTTTTCAAGTACTTTCTCCACATACTTCTGCTGTGATAACCAAAGCTTACCATATTTCCTGTCTCTATGTATCTCCATGCCCAAGATATGTTTTGCTGCTCCAAGATCCTTCATATCAAACGTCCTAGAGAGTTAAGCCTTTAACGTGTTGATCTCTTCCATGCTTTTTCTTGCAATAAGAATATCGTCAACATACAAAGCTAAGATAATGAATACGCCATTGAAACTTTTGAAGTATACACAATGATCATACTCACCTTTTATAAATTTCTGGCTCACCATGAAGGAATCAAACTTCTTGTACCATTGTCTGGGAGACTGCCTCAGACTATACAATGATTTCCTGAGCTTGCCAACTAATCTTCTGTTGTGACCTTGTACAAAACCTTCTGGCTGTTCCATATATATTTCTTCATTCAAATCACCATGTAGAAAATTTGTTTTAACATCTAACTGTTCTAACTCAAGATTAAGTAGCGCAGCAGTACGAATATAAACAAGTTTTACAACTGGAGAAAAAATCTCATGAAAGTCTATACCTTCAACCTGAGAATACCCTTTTGCTACCAGTCTCGCCTTATACCTTTCGATACTTCCATCAAATTTCCATTTCAGTTTGAAGACCCACTTGCATCCAACAACACTTCTCCCTTTAGGAAGCTCTACAAGGTCCCAGGTATTATTCTCGGCTAAGGAATCCATTTCTTCTTCCATAGCCATTTTCCATTTTTCACTATTTGTATCATCTACTACTTCCTGATAACAAGAAGGTTCCCCATCTTCAGTAATCAAAGCAAAAGATGAAGCAGAATCTTCATACCTTTTGGGAGTTTTTCTTTCCCTTGTAGACCTTCTTAGAGCGATTGGTTGCTGAACTGGTTCAGAAACTTGAACTGGTTCAGAAACTTCAACGGCTTCCTTTGTGTCTTCAACACCTTTTTCTCCAGAAGTCTCTCCTTCCTTTTGACTATCACTGAAAGGTCTAGCCTCCAACTGAACTTGTTGATTTGGTGATACTTGTTCCTATTCAATTCTTTCAACATTTGATTTTAAAAGAGAAGATTCATCAAATGTTACATCTCTACCAATGACTATCTTCCGCAATGTAGGATCCCACAACCTATATCCTTTCATTGCATAGTCATACCCAACAAAGACATAACATTTCGACTTTGGATCTAATTTTGAACGCTGATTTTTTGGAATAAGAGAATAAGCATCATAGCCAAATATCCTCAAATGTGAATAATCACAAGACTGGCCTGTCCAAACTTCTTCAGGAATTTTACAATTAATTGCTACTGAAGGTGATCTGTTAACTAAATAACAAGCAATAGATACTGCTTCTGCCCAAAACTCCTTTTGCAAGTTAGCATTACTGATCATGCTTCCGGCTCTTTCCATAAAATTCTAATTCATACGCTCAACAACACCATTTTGCTGAGGAGTATAAACAACAATTTTCTGTCTAATAATTCCCTCATCCTTATAGTATTGTTCAAATTCAATTGAAGTGAACTCACCACCATTGTCAGTTCTTAAACATTTAATAGATTTGCCTGTTCTTTTCTTTACCATTGCTTTAAATTGTTTAAAGACATTGAATACATCATCTTTTTTTTTAGCATGAAGACCCAAACTTTACGGGAGAAATCATCAATAAACGTTAAAAAATATAGAGCACCTCCATATGACACAATAGGGGATGGTCCCCACAGATCATAATGAATATAGTCTAAAATATCTTTACTATTATGATTTCCAACTTTAAATCTCTGTTTACACTATTTTCCATACACACAATATTTACAGAAATCTAACTTCAAGGATTTCAGATCGGGAAGAGATTTACGTTTCATCAGTATCTGAAGACCTTTCTCACTCATATGACCCAATCGCTGATGCCATAGACGAGTACCTTCTTCTTCCTTTTTTGACGCAACCGCTGCTTCACTGACCTAAGTACTTCCTTTTAACCTGTAAATATTTCCAACCTTTTCTGCTTTCATAACCACTAGAGCTACTTTAAATACTTTCAAGATGCCATCATAACCTGTAAACTTATAACTATCTGAATCCAACACTCCCAAAGAAATCAAATTTTCCTTCAAATCAGGTACATGTCTAACACTAGTTAATGTTCTAAATGTGTTATCATACATCTTAATCCTAATATTTCCCATCCCAACAGTCTGAAATGACACATTATTACCCATAAACACAAAAACACCGTTTACATTTTCATACGAAGTAAACTAGTTTCTATGTGGGCACATGTGATGAGAAGCACCCGAGTCTAACAACTAGCTATCTAAACCTTGAGAGACATTACATTCAGGTGAAGTTTCATCTATCGTACATAATTCTTCAGTAGATAGAACTTCGTCTATCATACCTGAATCGACCTGATTCGCTTCCTTCTTCGGGTTATCAGATTCCTTTTGTTTCTAACAGTCTTTCTTCAAGTGTCCAATTTTATTGTGGTGCCAACATTTTGCCTTACACTTCTTTCCCTTCAATTTCGATCTGGAAGACCCCCTTGGTTTTTCTCCTCTTTCCTTTGAGTGTCCTCTAGCTACCATGGCTTATGATGTAGCTATTTCAGTATTGGATTTCCTTTGTACTTCTTCAGACAGGAGAGCTCCCATGACTTATTCAAACTTCAAAGAATCAGCAGTGCTCAAGCTGATTGAAGTTATGAAGTGATCCCATGATTCAGACAGAGAACATAACAAGGTTATGGCATTATCTTCTTCTTGAATTTTAACTTCCATATCTGTTAATTGACATATAAGTGTATTAAAAACATTTAAATGTTCTGCAACATTTGAACCTTCTTTCATTCGAATACTGTATAACTGCCTTTTCAGATAAATTCTGTTGGTTAATGACTTGTCATATAGAGTTTTTCCATTTTTCCCCACAATCTTGAAGCTGTAGTCTCTTCAACAATATTAAAGAGAACTTCATTCGCCAAGCATAACCAGATGGTACTGAGAGCTCAGGCATCCAAGTCCTCCTAGTCTGAAGTAGTCATGGTTGTAGGTTTCTTAGTTGCCCCATCCAATGCCTTGTGCAACCCTTGTTGCACAAGCAGATCCCTAACCTTCAGTTTTCAAAGAGCAAAATTGCTCTTTCCGGTGAATTTCTCCACCTCGGATTTTGCATTCGACATCTTGGCCATTTTTCTATTTTTCCTCCTAGGGTTTCACTCTTTCAGTCTAGGGTTTCAATCTTTAGTCTTTCAACTAGGGTTTATTTTTTTTCAAACAAGCTCTTTGTACTCAAAAAATAATTCCCCTTTTAAAAAAAAAAACAACAACCCTTCAACAGACTTTACTTTCAAATTAATGAAATAACCCTTTGATTTTTACCCCTTTGTCTTTCACAAATTTCTGGAAAAATAAATTTCTTGGATTTTTTTATTTTCTTCCCTCCAAATTCAAATTTCTGGAAAAATTTCACTCAAATTTAAGAAAGATTACCCAGATCCATATCTGTTGATCTGAAGAATTCCTCTGGCGACAAGCAAGCCAGGCCTTTGGCCGCACTTCTGGCAGCACGCAGCAGAGGGCACTTTGGTTCTGCTTGATGAGGACAATGAGCAACCTCCTTACACGACTAAGCCTTCACGCAGACACCTTCATGCTCCTTACGCAGATACAACAACAACAACTTTCTTGGCCTTCACGCAGGTAATATGTGGCTTCCTCCTCACGCTACAGTCAAAGCAGCCCTCTTCATGTCTATACACAGGCAGTTCATGCAAGGTAGTGAACCTCTGCCAGCGTCTTCTTACCTTCACGCAGACAAATGGGAACGTTGCAGCCAACACAGTCCTCTTCACGCCTACACGCACAAGTGCGGTAGGTTCTTCAACGTAGATCTGCTTGGTTCTTTGACCCTTCCACGCAGGTAGCAGGCAGGTAATTCATGCAGGCAGCACGTAGGTCCTGGAACCCTCTTCCTTGAAAACAACACTCTTCTTATAGCCATGCAGGGCTCTTTCATACGTAGGTCCTGGAACCCTCTTCCTTGACAGTAGCACTCTTCTTACAGCCACGTAGGGCTCTTTCATACGTAGGTCCTGGAACCCTCTTCCTTGACAACAACACTCTTCTTACAACCACGCAGGGCTCGTTCACGTTGTGGTCATGGGTATGGACGCAACCGGCTCCCGTTTCCTCGCTCTGGACAGGCGTTGCAAATTGGCTCTGGACAGGCTTTGTAAAACACGCACAACGACTTTCTTTTCTCCAAAAACGGGATTGGTATGTGTGTGATAGCTTTTAATCAGCATGCAACATATTAATGAGCCTCCACTCTACGCAGCCATAAACCTCCCTTCACGCAGCAATGAGCTCGTCTTCACGCAGAGCCTCCACACTAACTTCTCTTCGATACCAATTGTTGTTCGAATAGGGGAAATAATAAGGAAAGAATATACACACATTCAGTTATACATTGACCAAGAAAGACACATAACTAACTAGAAACTGAAACCAAACACACATAAACACACAGGATTTACGTGGTAAAACCTTGATAGGGTGTTAAGGAAACATCCACGGGGCAAGGGATTAGAATCTCTATTAATTAAACAATGATTCTCCACGATTACATTTCTCGAGCATTCATTAGTTTTATACCATCCTCCTTCGTTACATAACTGCTATTTCGGTATAGATCTAACTAGTTACTTTTTTACCCAATTTTACATAATTCGTTGTCAAACTTCCAACATAATGTAACGCATGTTCATGCCACAAATCTACTAGCGCTGGTGTAAAAACGCTCCTACTTCTTGGAAGAATAGCGTTCTCATTATCATGGTCCCATTTATAGAATATCTTGATTATTCTGCTTGCAAGACAAAGAGTAGTGTAACTGACAAGTCCCCAAACATTGAAACATTCCAAGTCTATGTAATCGATTGAGATGCTCTAACATCCATGTGATTGTTTTGCACTTAGGCAATTGAAGTTACATAATATCTACTCATGGACTGTACTTCTAACACTTATCAATATATCGATTCATTTGCTCCCAAGAAGCCAAAAGAAAATATCTTGCACAATTCCACATATGGAGGGAAAGCAATGTTTCACCCCCATCACCTATTTGTCTCATTTAGTTTTTCACACTTCTTCTTGAGACAACCCGCAAAAGATTAAGATATCATCGTTGCATTGAAGGCTATATGGTCATTATGTGCAACTAGGAAATATTCGATTGTCTAATCCACCTCTTCTGTCACAATAAATATTCACACAATAGTTTCGACTCCTCTGTTTCAATTTGTTTGCTTCTTTGGAAGAGAACTTATGGATGCTTCGTATGGTGTGAAGAAAACATAGAATGAATACTTTGTATGATACCAATGCTCACAACCTCCTTTTTTTTATTTCACAGTTATTATGAAACATTACATTCAGTATGAAAATTGAGAGCATATATAATTTGATTTGTGATCAAACTCCCATTGCACTTGTTTTCTCTATTTCTTTTCTTACTGCAACCAACTTAGCTTCTTCGTAACTCATATGTAGCTGCAAACATATTTTCATAATTTCCTCTATTGTTGTTGTTTTTTTTGTATCCTCCTTTATATAGATTGGACAATGCACGAGCTAATTTTACTTCCTTTCCAATTTTAGCTACATTTCAAGGTTTTTAAGCTGGTGTGGTGTCATGCTTCAATTCTTAGGTGAAGGTAAACTCTCCTCTTAGTTCTACTAATTTTATCTCCTTTCCAATTTTACATTTCAAGGTTGTTAAGCTGGCATGGTGTCTTGCTTCAATTCTTAGGTGAAGGTAAACTCTCCTCAGAGTTCTACTAGTGACAGGTAAAGCATCATGTCTTTGTCATTCCTCGTATACAAGTTTGCTCTCAACAGATTAGTTAGTTCTTCCAAGACATTCTTGGTGCTACTCTCCCCCTGGGATGTCGCTGCTCTTCTAACACTGACCAAATGAGTGTCTTGCTGCCTAGAGAAAATCCCCAAAAACTATGATGATTCTATTATTTCATAGGAGTAAAAGGTTGCTCCTTTTTCTTCATCTTACACACTTTTTTCTTGCCTTATTTTGTTTGCATTCCCTTCATTGTTTCCTCTTCTTGGTTTTTCTTCCATCATTTGTTTTGAGTCTTTTAGAGTATTTGACAACATGCAGTCTTTGACTTTGTGGCCAAGATTTTTACATACATAACACCTTGTTTGACCAAGAAATGTCGAAAATGGTGTGTGTACTCTTGTGGTCTTCTTTGCATACAAATTACATTGAAAATACCTATGTCCAAATTCATTGCACAAATAATAGTAACCATGGAAGTGTTTTGTGTACCTAGTGTATGATTGTCTTCTTCGTTTGCATGCCTAAGTGAGCCTTTTTGTTTGGTGCACCTGTTGTTGATAGGTTTTGATTTTCTTTCTCTTACATTATGTTGCAACATGTCTAGGTTGATGGCATGAAAAACACTTGATATATTTCAAGGGAGAAACCAATTGCCTTTGTGACATTCCAAATTTGTTCAACTCATTTTCAAGAGAAAATGATCTTCTGGGAGTGAACCATTTCTTCATCTCATTCTTTGGCTTTTGGTATTGTTGCTTGTTTTTGTTTTCTTTATTAATTATGGTTCTCGTCCCTTCTCCTACATGCCTTTTTAGGAATGCTTCATTATCATCTTTAATGTCCACCTTTTATGAGTTCTTCATGGAGGAAACCTCTTGAATGTGTTTACATAATATATTCTTTTCATTTAACTCATTTCTAGCTGAATCAATCTCAGCTTCTAATCTTTCAAATTGCAGGTCTCTCTCCTTGAATTTATTACTCATTACCTCTTCTATTCTCCTTGATTCTCCACGATGTGTCTTTAAACTTACAATTTCCTCCTTGTACTTATGCACTCCCTCATCACATATTTGCACCACTTTATTTAAATATTTGTTTTCATTGTGCAATCTTTCTATTTCAATCAAGGCTATGTCAAGCTTGGCTTGTTCTTTAGTTGTCTTTTCTTCATGGAAAGAAGGTGTGTTCACACTAGAAAAGACCTTATTTGAGTGAACACTTTCTTTTTGATGGGTATTTTTCTTCTTCCTTTTCCTTTTCTCTTTTTTTGTATTACTGCTACTAGTCTCTCCTTTACAAATAAGCTGCAATCTATGCCAGATTTCTTTCGCAGAATTTAAGTATATTATTGTATCAAGACCCTTATTATGAAGATTCTTATACATAGTATACTTTGCCTTACTATTCCATTGTTATTCTTGTGTATAGGGAGAGTCTTTAAAGTAGCCATCACATACTAGTTTCCATAAACTAGGTCCATCAGCTATTAGTTCATCTTTTATCTTATCTCTCGATTCATGAAAGTTTGTTGCACTCAACAAATGTAAATTTTGATAGTCCATGGCTCAACCATACATGGCTTCAAGTTGTCAAGCTTACATAGAAGGAATCGACTCTCATACTAGTTGATGAAAACTTGACTAAACTGGGGGGGGGGGAAGGTGAATCAGTTTAGTACATTCATGGATATTAATTTGATTTTCTTTAAACTCATTAACTGAACCATTAAATGAGCAGATTGAAATGTAATGACCAAAAAATTTAATATGCAAACAAGAAGTAATTATAAGTAAACCAAAATCATCACATCAACACATAATAGGTACACATATGGACACTATATATAAGTGGAAAACCATAAAGGGAGAAAAGCATGATTTTTTTATTGTTGTGATACAAAGGCAAGCTCCTATTCCTTTATTACATCTGATTTTTTGTAGGCTCCAACCTACAGGAGTTCGTTGCCTCAATTTTTCTGCAAGCTACAACATGTACTAAAGCTCCAACTCGCATATGTTTTTTATAGGCTACAACCCACAAGAGGCTCCTACCTCAACCAACTCCAACTAGATATTTATCAAGCCACAACTTGAAAGGAGACTACAATCCCCTTATGAAAATAAGAAACAACAATTTGTTGGTTTACTTGGTCATAATTCTTCATTTCTTCCTCTTCTTCCTTTCACATCTGCCTCACATAAGCTTCATATGTGCCATGTAACTAATGCATAACACCTCAATCAACTCTCACATATTCTCCAACTCTCTAACTTCACATTGCCTTCCCAAATCACATCTTCATAAAGATAGTTTGTTGGCTATTTGTATCCCACATAAGAATATGAAGTGAAAATGCTTGACTCTTTGCCTTCCACTCATTTGTTTCCAAACTCTTCATATTTTGATTATTAAACCACACAAATAAATGCTCCGCCAAATATTATTTGTCATCCACATGTAATGATTAAATTCATTAACATGATGCCAAAATCATGTAATATTATAAGAATAGCATATGACTATATAACTAAGCATTCATTTCTCATGAACAATAACAACATTTGCCATTAACCCATCACAATAATATTTTCCTTTTCCTTGGACTTGCATCACAAGATCTTCATGTCATTGTTTCAGCAACCTTGCTTTTGTTGTCATGGAGTCTTGCCTTGCATCACAACAATTTCCTCCATTAAACTAGTCTTCAAATAAATCTTATACACAACACATGCAAGCATTAATGTTCCACTAAGCCATCAAGGTATTTGTTGCTCCTTTGTTGTACTGTCATCAAGCATACCAAGTATAACTTGTGGTTTTGCAACTATAACAACATATGACTTTTTCCTGCTTCTTCCCCTTGATCTTAACCATGCATGCTTGTTGTTGCTCCTTGCCTTGTTACTACTAGTTTGCCTTTGTTGTTCCTGTTGTTTCTTTTACATCACATTCATCTATTGTTGTCAAATATCCTTGCAACATACCTTGTTACTCCTATGCCTTTGTTTCTTTTTTGCCACTCTTTTGCCATGAATGACAACAATGCCAACACCCCTATAATTGTTCAAAACTTGACAATATTAAGCATTTCTACCACCAATCTGATCACTACTCATACCTTTCTACCATTCTACCAACTTTAAATTAATTATTTAAAATATATAGAAATGTGCTTAGTCATATAAATGAATATTAAGCATTTCTACCACCAATATTATCCCTACTCATACCATTCTACCAATTCAAAAAAACTTTATCTTCAGATTAATTATTTAAAATATATAAAAATGTGCTTAGTCATTTAAATGGTGATACTATTGCAATATCCATGAAACCTATTCGATAGATCTTCCATTAGTTATACCAGAACCAATTAAAAACCCTCTCTATCTTTAAATAACATATCATTTTTATTCACTCTGGTGCTAATTAATGTTTACACTTTGCAGTGATCAAACTATGTATCATAATGAACAAATAATGATTGCATTGATTGTACTGTTATACAGAGTGAAACATGGCAAGTCGTAGTGAAACATAGCAAGTCATTCATGGTTACAACATTATAAGATAACTTTATTAATAAGATAAATCAAGATAACATTTTGTAACCAAGAGGTAGGAATGCTCTTTAAAGACAACATGACACTAATGGTCCACAAGGAGAGATATGACAACTGGTGAAAATGCTTACATAATAGTGATTTTATAGAGTACAAGTCAACAAATATTATATTGCACCAGTTAATGGATGATGGGTTGGTTTGAAATCAATAAGGAGGTCTCAACTTTGGGAAACACATTTTGTAAAGTGGGTTGACAATTGTTGTTGTAAGTAGGCACTTATTAAGTACACACCACTTATAAAGTGCAATATGCATGATTGATGTATAAAAAAGTTTCATAAGCAAAAAAGTATTTTTAATAGGAAATATTTAATAATAATATATATCTAACTTGTATAATTATTTAACTTTATTAATGGTTATGTATTTAAAAGGGATAGAGCTATCCAAATTCTTCAAAAATAATTTCATATAGAATTGTGTGTAACTTTACTATGTTGTATAATGTTTAAATATTGAAGGAAAATTTACACTGGATTGGACACGATGAGTGTAATATTTTTAATATTCAATGTTTTAGATATTTGAATGTTTAAGTAGTGTGAAAATGTTAATACACGAAATCTAAGGGTAATTAATTATTATAAATGGATATGTTAATTGTTTTTATGATGAGTGTAATATTGTTAATATTCTTAGTTTTAGATATTTGAATGTTTAAGCAGTTTGCAAATGTTAATACATGAAATGTAATAGTAATTAATTATTACAAATGGATATGTTTTTTAATGAGGTTTATGTTTATTATTTTATTATTAGTATATATATTTATTATTTATTAATTTATTTAATTGAGATTTAATATTATTTTAAATTTAAGTAAATAGTTAAAATTTATAATATTTTAAAGTAATATTTAATTTATTTTTAGTTGGTTATTAGTTATAATGGTGATATGAAGTTTTTGTGAAGTTTGAGGTTTAATTTTTTTTTAGTTTATTATGTAGGGCCATATTTGAGAGTAGTATTATGAGTTATCTTAAAGATTATAGCGTTACTAGTGAAATTCACTATATGTGACTCAATTATCAATTTTTTTTAGATTAAAAAATTAATAATAATATTTATTTTTTAGAAATAGAGATCTCAAGATTAATCACACCAACAATTCTAAGTTGACTTGTAGAACCAACTAACAGTTTATGATGAACCACATTATTGGTTGGGAAACATTCCTTTAAAAATTGTTGTTATGATTAATCCTAGAAAATCTTTATTTCTAAATCTAATGGATCATAAAACTTAAAATAAACCATTTTTTTGTTTATTACAAAAAATTATAAAAATAAATATAATAAAGTATAATTCGAAAAAATAAAAAAAATAATATATATTAATTATTATTTTTACATATTTCCATAAGAAAAGTTGCATTAATTAATTGATTATTTAACTTAAAATTTGAGATAATTTTACATAATTTAAATTTTACTAAATTTTATATCTAATTCAAATAACTTGTTAAGGTTAACATATAAATTTTAATATTTCAAATAAATTCAAAATATCTTAATTGACATTTTGACCAAGTAAAAGTAAATCTCCTCAAATCCATTTTCCGAAATCTATGGAAAGCAAGACGAAGCATGGACTTATATGAAAATTGAAAAATCTCATAGTGACTAGACCTAGGCTTATGGCTTACTAAGTGGGGTATGATGGTAGGTATAGTTAGGTGCCAAATATGAGGATTGAAACGAACACATTTTACGATGGGAAAAAATGTGGAGGAATTTATATTACTATTTGATAAAGTGTAGGTCTATTTAGGTGTTAAACATGACCTTTCAAACACCTTTTTTAAGGCATCACAATTGTCAAAGTATACATATTAATGGTTAGGTAAAATGTCTACAAGATTAAAAAGGAATCCTACTTATTATTTGGAGAAAGCGGATTTAAACTTAAAACATTTTATGATAGGGAAAATGTGAAAGAATTTATATTATTATTTGTTATTTGATTGAGTGTAGGTCTTTTTAGGTGTTTAAATATGACCTTTCAAGTACCTTTTTTTTTAATGGCATAACAATTTTCAAAGGATACATATTGTTAGGTAAAATGTTTACACATAAGAATAGAATGTTTTCAAATGCATGCATATATATTTTTAAAATTATTTTTAAAAAATATCATTACTTTTGAAATAAATATTTTAAATATAAGTTATAATTAAATATTACTCACAATCTAATAGAAAATATCTATAATAAAAAAGGTATTTAAAAAAAATAGAAGTAGGTTTTTATTAGTAAATATTACAAGAGCATTATAATTTAGTGAATTATAATATTTTATAGGGGAATTATAGAGAGTACTATTAAGAAATAGAAATAGGTTTTTAGTTGTAAATAACTACAAGTATCATAATATAGTGAATTAATATCTTAAGGAGGAAGTTAACACTATATTATATGTTCAAAAGTTTACCGAAAAGGGAATATTGTTTTTTTATAGTTCCAAAGGTTATGATAATAAAAGAGTAAATTTATTTTATTTAACAAGAGCCACATGGTGGCATGTCATTGCATTTTTGCTAAGTGAATTTTGTGTATATTTACTTTTAAAATACAATGATCAAGAGATAAAAGAGAAACATTTATAAAAGGATCACTTAATTAAAACTTTTTGGATGCATGTACTTAGCCGTTAATTGACCCTATTAATTGGCCTAAAGGGAAAACATAGATTTTATCACAAAGTTTCTATATTTAAAATTATTGGATCAATGTATTGAATTTTTAATTGGTGCCACCAATGCTGACAAGGCAAATTTGCATAATAGGAAAAAATAGGAATAATTTATATATAAAATAGTAATAAATAAAAGATAAATATTTGTTTACAAAGAAGGTCTGGATTGCACAAAAATCAATTCCATTAATAAGAAAGGAACCATGAGACTAGATGCAGCCTCTTTAGTGCAAACACTGTATAATATTTATGCAAATTTTGCAAAACATGTATATTTAATCATATATGCTAACTGCAGAATATGGAGACACGAAACATTGCATGTCTTTTCATCGTAGCCAAGGAGATGGTTGAAACTAGACTAGAGCATGTTGGAATATGAATGAAACACAGATAAGGCACACAACAACAATGGTGAGTACAACAACTTCCTCATCAGTAGCCTTTTTAATACTCCCTGTCTTGGTTAAGTGTTGATAGACCAAGTATGAAACAGTTGCTATGGAAATGACCATTCCATCTTGGGTCCCTCTGCAAATCAACAACATCCCATAAAATACCATCCACATTTTCAAACACCAATTCAATAATTTGTTAAGAAAACCAACAACTTGACTCAAATTCATGGCTTTATAAGGAGAAATAATCACTAGTAACACAAATAAAAATGGCAGTTCCAATTACTCGGTTCTGAACAAATTAAGGTTGTCAAACACTATGGTTTGTGATGCAATTGAACTCAACATACTCTACAGGAGATAATAACTAAGTGAAATAAAATGGAATTTGAGTTCTTGTGACTCACCAAGAATGTAGTAAAATAGTCTAACAACGAAGACCAAAAGGGTAGTTGAAAAACCATTATCACCTCTGTAATAATGTAGACAAGCAAATTCATTGTTAGAAAAAATAAATAAATGTGGGATGAAGTTTAAAGTCTCAGTTCATTTCCCTAGAGTTTGTATAATTTTGCAAGTGGGAAGAACTTGGTCCCCTAATCCAATAAATGACATCTCCAAGTGTCTCTAGGGCCAACAATGGAACAAGAAAAGATTCATTGATGGTTGTATGCTTTGAAAACATAAAAACTGTGCAACACCATAACTGAATAACTTTTTGCCTCAATGACTACTTGAGTCCCAATATAAAAGTTAAATTGTGACCAAAAAATCCTTTGAGGAAGTCATTTTTCTTAGTACTGACCTTTGGAAACATGTAAAAGAAAAAACAAATAAAATTCGAGATATTTTTGTATAAATATATAAATTTGGAATGCAAGTTAAATTATGTCCCCTAAGAGAGCCTTTGAGGAATTGTTTTTTTTTAGAGAAATATATTGACATTTGGAAACAGTTAGAAAGAAAAATCTAAAAAGCTAAATAGTTTGTTGTAGAAATATCTAGTCAATTGAAGTTTCCTATCCAAAATTGGTTAGCACTATAAAGGAGTCCTTGGTGTCAACATTATGCTTGAGAGAGATTGTCATTAAGTTTATCTTTAGCAGATTTCTGAGCTGATCTTTAGATGGGGGATTTTGTAGCTATAAAACCAACCTAAGATGCCACAAGACAGGATTATCCAATCATTGTTTTACACAAATTCTACATAGTGGGAATGGGTGGCCAAGCATGTAAGCATGATTATATCAACCAATCAACATTATGTTAGTAAGAGAGACCAATCAATTATCATTATCTTAGTAGGAGACACCACTCCATAGGATTTTGAAGAAGCCCTTAGTCTTAGCATTATACTTGAGACAAATTGTCATTAAGAAATTAATCTTTAGCAAAGTTCATAGATGATCTTTAGATGGGGGATTTTGTAGCTGTAAAGCCAACTCAAAATGCCATAAACAAGTCTTATCTAATCATTGTTTTACACAAATTTTACGTAGTAGGATTAGGTGGTTGAGAAAATATCTTATATTAATAGGAGATACCACTTCATTTCATTATCATAATGTTAGTAGGAGACATAATCATCGTATTTTACAATTAAATATGAATTCAGTGGAACATTTGTTAATAGTATTTAAACTAGGAAAGGAAGCATTTGTATAGTAGAAACTTACAAATGCTTTAAATATTGACGTGTGTGCAGTCATGTCATGCATGCAACATCCTACAAAATGTTGAGCTTTGAATTTAAAAAAATGAAGGGATGAACATTAAATAAAGAAAGTGAAATTATGCTCAACAAGAGGGTTTGAACAAGAGAATTCAATATTTACCTAAAGACCAAATGTCAAATTTGAATCCATAAGGGATATTTGCTAGAAGCTCGGGACACATATAATTTGGAGTTCCCACAACCTGCGAAGCAAGTGCATTCAAAAAATAAGAGGTAATTTCCACCAAGGGTTCACAGTAGGAGACTGTCCAATTAGAGTGTCATGTAAAAATAGTGAGACACTAATTCCACTTTTTTTTTTTTTTCATTTTGAAAACCAATGAAACGGGGCTTCCAGATTATATTACAAGAAACATGTATTTTGGTGACATTATCATGCAATATCCTCCCAAAAACTATGAACTTGTAGTGTAGATGGAAAAACAAAAAGTTCTTCTGCTAGCAAAATGTTCATGGCAGAATAATTCGAAAAATGAAATTTTATTTCAAAATATTTGGAATTCAACTGCTAAATTAGTCAATCAAATCCTAGTTCAATACCTGGGTGCAAAATGCCCTTACAATAATTTGCATTTTACAATCAAGTATGAATTCAATGGAACATTTTTGAATAGTTAAACCAGGAAATCCAACATTTGTATAGTAGAAACTTGCAAATGTATAGTAGAAACATACAAATTCTCTAAATGTTGACATGCCTGCAGTCATTTTATGTATGCAACATCTTGCAAAATATTGAGCTCTGAATTTAAAGAGTTGAAAAAAATGAAACGATGAATACATAAGTGACAAATGCAATTTTATCCCATGAGTGACAAATGTGCTTTTATCTAATAAACTGTCTAGTAACTAAGAACTTACATTGTTACACCACTATTTCTAATAAAAAAAAGTCTCCTATTCTTCTGTTTCCCATTAGTAAGTGGTATGCTCTTTTTTTTTTCATTTTTATTGGATGCTTGTTGTTGAACTTTGTTCAAAATTTTTCTTTGGTTCATCAATTGTATCTCATAGATAGCCAACATCTCAAGGTTGTGTCGAATCCTTGCACATCATTACAACCCAATGTTTGTACTTCAACAATTTTGCTTCTTCTTCTTTTCCAAACAATATAAATTTTCAATCTCTATCTGCCAATAGAGAATCAGCTCTTAGCTGACTGAAACAACCTCAAGAACCAAACAATCCTTAAGCATATCATTTGAAACAACAGTAATTCAAACTATAACAAATTGGAAAACGATGCACATGTAACTACATGTATGAAAATAACAAAATCATTATAATATATTTATCAACTTTGCCCTAAAAGACAATATCCTACCAAGGGATGAACTAGAAATCCATTGTTGCACAACCACACATGAATGCCATGTCAAATTACTGAAATAAAGCAAGAAAGGAACAATGGGCACGAAAAAAATTCTCTCTCAAATCACAGGCAAGTTGCAAAAACACAACTCTTGTAAATCTCATGCAACTGATCTAAATGTGTAAACTTGAAGCTTTTAACAATTTGGAAGTTAAATTTATGTGTTTTGGATAGAGGATTAGTTTACTAAACACATAAACAAGTAAATATAAACCAAAGTTTATAGCCAAATAGAGACAAACAACATATCTAAAACACATAACACAAGCATGATAAAGGAGTTCACCCCTTTCTTTGGCTACATCTCCTGGTCCAACTTCCAATGCAGGGCCTCTTTCATTAAAAATGATAAAAAGTGTGTTTAGGTGCTTTACACTACTCAAATAGCAGAACTGATGTCTCCAATGGATCCAACGCTATCAAAAATCCCTGTTTTAGTACTTTCTATTGTAGGTTTTAACCCCGTACAGAAATTACCTGCATACGAATTCTAAATCACAGAAAAATAAACAATGCGAGAGCATAACACATAAAAACACATACACATAGATTTCCCACTGGATCCCAAAACCGGGACTACCAGCTTGATTTTTCATTATGTTCCTTTCAATGTTACAATACATATTTATACATGTCGAAGCATCCAATACCATGGACCGAAAAAACATCGCATCCAAAACCATGGACCGAAAACCATCGCGTCCAAAAAACATGTGCGAAAATCATGCACAAAACCATAGGTGGGTCTGCCCAACCTAACATAGGGTCCAAAACCAAAATTTTCCGGGGCGTTGCCTCGAACCCCATAAAGTGGGGTTACGGGTACTGGTGGGCCCCAATATTGCAGCAATAATGCTGCAACTCCTGGGACTCCCTTCTTTAATTTTATCAACCCGGTAGTTCATAACAAACTTGGAAGCGACGGTGCTGTATGCACAAGTACTAGCTCTTGCCGCAGCTGTCACTTAGTTAGCTGGCACAAGTCCGTTAGGAGCTTAAGCCAACTTCTATGAGCTCTTAGAAGAAGCTTTTTAAGTGATGGATGAAAGCTAACTCAAAGGAAGCTAATCTACTTGCGGAAAGAAACTGAAAGCCAAAAAGAAATGCAAACCCTAGCAAACCCTAATTCTACCAGCTAGTCCAATTGATGCAAGAATGAAGATGCAAGCTACTGAATGAGATGCCATTGACTTCAGAAGGTAAAATGCATGTGTCTAAGCTACTTTTATAATGAAATATGAAGAAAACATCTTTTTGTTTTTTTGAAAAATTTTGTAGGATTATTATGCATGTGCTTTTAACTGGCGTTTGACTGTGCAGAGGTGGATCGGCGAAAGGAAATTCTTGAAGGAGGTTGGGAAGGTTAGAAGATGTCCTAAGGGGTCTTCAGAACCCTTCCTGAGAGTTTCACAGATTTTTACTATCAAGAAACCTCATTTGTGAGCTTCTACAGGAAGTCTGCAGGGGTTCTACAGGATGTTTTGGAATTTCTACAGGATGTTTTGTAATTTTCTACAGGATGTTCCGAAAAGTGGATTTTGGAGGGTTGATGGAGGAAAAATGGTGTGAAAGTGGAAATGGAGGTTGGATAGTGATTTTAAGGGGTTCAGGACCTGGCGCATGAGGCTAAGGAGCGATTGGATTTGGTTCAAGGATGGAGGAAGCGATGATACACAAGGATGTAGAAATTAGGGCAAGGTGGGAAAAGTATGGCAAATGAAGGGTAGGAATCATGGATTAAGGGTTGGAGCAGATTATCTTATGGAGGAAAGGTAGATAGAGAGGTAATATAGGTGATCCGCACATAATTTTCTAAAATTTACCAAGCAAAGACTATGCAAATCCAAGATCTAGCTATCTTGACCTAATTTGACCTAAATAACAACAAGGAAAATGAACAGCAGTTTATTTGCAAGGAAATAATGGGAAATTCTATGCAAACTAAGCAATCAAGACTCTGAACATGTAACTAACTTCTGCAAATAAAAACCGAACACTAATGATTGCATGGCGAAGCAAAGACTGTGTTTTTGTTGGCAGCAAGGTCACCTTGATCCGAGCTCCTGATCCCACTGAGGGAGAGGTGAAATAAGAGGTGCTTGATGGCCTTTTTCTGAATCTCTTCCCTATTAATAACCTATCAACTCAATCTGAACTTAAAAATCCTTTTTAATCATCAAAAGCAATCTAAATAACAAAGCAAGATTTAAATATAAATAACAGATTTTATTCTAAGAATGCAACAAAAACACATAAAGGTAAACAAAGGAGGTACTGGGCGCTTGAGATGGGCCCAACCCCAAGAGCTACAGCCTCCTAAGAGAGATTTAGAGCTGGTGAAAAGCTGGATTCATCTTTATTGATCAAAAGAAATGTTACATTCCAAAAACTGTCCACAAGGGAAAGCTTGAAAAGGTGCTGAAATGCAAAGCTAATCTACTGACTAAAATCGAACTACAAACTAGCTAACTTCTGCCTACAAAGTGAATAACTATTAGCTAAGCAAAATGAGGCCCTAAGCCCTCTTATTTATACAAATTTAGGACCCTAATATTCCTCCTAAACTTTAGGGACTCAGCTGCCAAAACTTGTAGTTAATAGCAGTCCTACTTGACTTGCTTGGCTGCCCTTGTGATAATTGATGTGGTGGCCCTTGAACTCTGAGCTGATGGTGGAGAATTCGAGGTAAGGGCCCATAA
>APFE030872896.1:74284-101859 GCA_000404065.3 Pinus taeda
TTTTCATTATGTTCCTTTCAATGTTACAATACATATTTATACATGCCGAAGCATCCAATACCATGGACCAAAAAACCATCGCGTCCAAAACCATGGACCGAAAACGATCGCATCCAAAAAACATGTGCGAAAATCATGCACAAAACCATAGGTGGGTCCACCCAACCTAACATAGGGTCCAAAACCAAAATTTTTCGGGGCGCTGCCCTAGACCCCATAAAGTGGGGTTACGAGTACCCCTCAAACCCCCTGTTAACTATGTGGAAAGAATATAACACAACCTAACATCTGTGCCTCATTTGGCCAAAAAATGAGGAAGTTATGTTTGTTTCTTCATTTTCCCAAATTCTTCAGCTAACCATCCTACAATTTAGCCTCAACTTGGCTAGGGCGCCTCAAATGCGGAATTGGTGCACTAAACCTAGCACAATTCCTACTCAACAGGTGAACTTGTAGGACCATTAAGGGCGCCATTAAGCCCCTCGTCCCGAAAATCCTGGTCATGCAGCGCCATGCGGCTACATAGGGGGGCAATGCTCCAAGGCTTTGTTTGGCCCCCATCTCTAGCACGTGCCCTTGGTTCTATGGCGTATGTGGTGACCGTGTGATGGTCCTTGGGGGTTTTCCCCCTTCCACTGTGTTCTTGGTCACAGGAGGGTGATATGATCCAAGGCTAGCCCCTCCATTTTCTCCGCTCTCGACTCCTTTTTCACTACGGTTTTTAGCTCTTGGTCTTCGGCTGGGCATATGGATGTGTTAAGACCATGAGGGTTGGGCTAGGACCTAATGCTTGACTCCCCACCCACAGTCCTGTGGTGCAGGAGTGGCTAGGGGCTAGGGCTTAGCTCAATCCCTTCCCCATATGCATCATAAAAAACCTTTAAATATATTTGATATATGTTATATAACAAGTGGAAAAGCGATGGTGCGTTGGCGTTGGACTTTGTTGCTTGGTATGTGGTATCAATTTTGAACCTTTGGGTTGTTGTTCAACCTCCAAAAATGTTAATTGGCCATTAGGAGGCCATGTGGCAGCCAGTGATTGGCCCACGTGGCTCCTCCTAATTGGTCCACCCAAACTAACCATTAACCAATAAAAACCAACTTTGCCACAACCAATCAATCGATGCCAAGTGTTGACAAACCATTGGCCAATGAAAAACCCAATCACCTACCAATTCATGGCCCAGTCACCATATAGACTACTGATTGGGTGTACCTGCAATTTTTTTTTCCAAAATTTTTAGTTGTTTCCCCAATCGATTAGAACACATTTCTAGGACTATCCGATGTTGGATTTGAGTGAAATGAGATGCATTGGATTTAGATCACCGAGATCTATCCAACCATATAGGTTTAGATCTCTATCACACAATTTCAATTTTGAACATTATTTTGATCCACTGGATCAATAATTTAATAAGAAAACTTAGCCATCACCTTAATGACTCAAGATTAATACATAATGACTCAAGCTCCCATACTTGATAACTCTATTCTTCATGTTGTTTTTTTTTGTCATATTTCCTTCTTTCAGTATGACTATGATTGTACATATGAAAATCCCTACAACAAGTAATGGAGCACTTATTGTAACAGTAAAACCGAGTTTCTTGTTGCTCTAGCTTTGTAAACCATGAACATAGTAAACTCGACAAGACAGGAAAAATTCACAGACATATTTATGCATCCCACATCGCATGGAGCCTTAACCCTCAAGCTCTCAAGACACATAATTTGCAAAATTAGGATCCAAGTTTTCTTTTTTTAACATAAGAATTGTTGAAAAATGCAACAAGAAAATCATAATTAAATTTTTTCCTTGAATTAAATTAGGAATTAAATTGTAATTCTAATTCTCATAGCAACTTGTAATAGGTAACTAAGTTAATTTGACTTAGTTGAATTAGTTAATTCAAGTTAGTAGTCTATCTAGAGTCATGTAGAGTGATTCCTAAATTTTAGGGGCCCAGGTTGACTTCCGTTGAGTTGTAATTATTTAATTCAAATTAACTGAGCTAAATTTAGTTAAACTAGTTCCAATTGATGAAGGAATTAGTGGGAGATCCAGTAGTTGGGTGTACCTTGTGGTAGTGGGGTGTAACCAACACTTCTCCACTAGTAAAATGAATATTCACTCATAATTAACTCATGCATGTCAGATCAGAGAAAGACACAATTGAGATTGGAGTTCAAGGGTAGTGTACTATCAATTGTATAATCATCTGAATCATATAGGTGGTGCATGCAATCAGAGGAAGGCCTATGATGGATTGTGTAGTTATGGATGAGGGATTTCCCAATTAAATATCGGCTAATTCCCTAGGAAACTATGTAAGGAAATAGGAGCTTGGTAGGCAGCAAAATTCGCTAAGTAGTGGTTGGATCTTGTTTGTGAAGCAATGAGATAGATTGTGATAGTGCAGAGTTTGCTCGGGCTTGAGAAAAGCATTGTAATCTTCTCAAAATTTCTGATTAATGCAATATACAGATAGAAGGGGTTTTTAGCTATAGATATCCCCATAAAATTATTGTGTTATGTGTGATTGAATTCTTCCTTTTTCTGCTTCGTGATTTCATCAATCAATTATTGTTTCCACTGATGAGTAGAATAGATTCAAGTAAAATGTTTTAGCATAGTACAATCTTCCTTTTGAATCTATGATGATTTTCTACATGGTATTAAATTTGAAATCAATGTAGAAGAGGATAATATGAGTTTGTATTTTGCGGGAGAAATCAAATTTGTTGTATCATACTTTAGATCCAACAAGATTTCGTTCTATGGATTGAGACTCAAATATGCCCTTGAGGGTAGTTCGAACTATATCGATTGGAAGGATAGGATGGAAGCATTGTTGGAAGACAATGAGTTTAAGGAATTCATAGACAATGATGTTCCTAAGTCAGTCGATGCTTAGGATTTGGTAGAGTGGATAAAGTGTGTGGAAAAGGCAAGAAGGATTATCCTAGAAGGAGTTCGAGATCATATTGTCTCAAACCTCCATGGTAAGGAAACTCCATTTTCAATTTGGAAGGCCTTGACAGACTTGTTTCAAAACAATAGTGACCACAGGAAGCTGACACTAAAGGATAAGCTTAGAAAGATCAAGATGGAGAAGGGTGACACAACACCGAAGTACTTGACCAAATTCCCATATGTGGGGATGAGCTTGGAAGTGTTAATGTTACGGTTGCTGAAGATTATCTAGTGATCTTAGAACTTATAGGACTTTCCAAGAGTAGGCATAACTACCAAGACTCAGTTAATGGGAGGGAGAAGCTACCAGATTGGGAGTGATTGTGGCCCGACTTGGTACAATACAAGGTTCAACAAAATGCTAGGGATGGATCCTCATCAAAGCATAATGACGAGGATAACTGTAACAGCCGCTCTTCCCAAGTCTACCCACGAAACCAATCAGTCGGGAAAACAAGTGATGAGAGAGGTTACTAAGGGATTCAATCTCCTAGGTGACCTTAAGGAAATGTAATCGACAGAACATATCAAACAAACCCATCCACATCATCAAAACACCTCATGAGACATGTAAACCACTCAAACAACCTGTCCCTGAGTGCCACTGATGATTTAAGCCTTTTAACCCAGAGTCACTCTCATGCTATAGGAAATACAATGACCACCAACTCAAAGTCACTCTCATAGGCCTCTGTGCTAATGTCTGTTGACTTTTATCAATAGACCTGTGCCAGCGACCTCGATATTTGATCCAATTTTCTAGCCCAGAATCTCGACCTCTACCCAGAACTTGTTACAACCTTCAGAATCATTCAAAGGTATGATAACAATAATGAATACTCAAAATAAACCTCAAGATTAGGCCTAAGCATCCCCAACTAGGATTGACATTTTGTCAAACACTTGGCATCAATGCAATCTACAAGTATAGGATACATGACAAAGCATAAATCACTAATAAAATTTATGAAATGTAACCATAAGGATCACCTCCTCTCAATTGAACTAGTACATAATCAATTAGGTCTTGAATCCATTCATTTAACAGTTACAAGTAAATACATGAAATAACAATGACATGAATCGATCACATAACCATGCTTATAACTAACATTAAAACATATAAATATTAGATATGTGACAACCATTAAATCCACATATAAACAAGTACAAAATTAAGAGAACTTAGCTTTTATTAATCATAGGAAAATTCGAACAGGTTCAGGACTTCCATGTACCACCTGATCATAGACATGGTTGAACCAAATCTCTTTTAGCCAATCACCCCCGCGCCATATTCCAAGCATGAATGTGGGATATCATAGAAAAACCAATCTAAGAACAACCAAGGGAATCCAGAGGTTAAACCACCTCCAGCCTCACCAAATCGTGATCACACAAAAACCAAGGCTTTGATCACAACCGAACCGAACTTGGAATTCCATCTGAAATCCATCATTATCCTTGAGGAATTTTCCATCTCCTTTTCTCTCAGGCTTTACCATAATCTAATCCTAGATCACTAGGCCATAAACTGAGACTAGTCTCTCAAGCTTTACTGCAATCCAAACTTGGATCACTAGGCCCTAAACCGAGACTTCTCCCTGAGGCTTTACCATGTATCTTTCCAGAACTGGTCAAGGGATTTCTAGGCCTTTGGGAATGAACCTTGAGACCACCTCCACCCTAGATTGCAAAATCCATCCGGTAAACTAAAGCTCAAAACTGAGATAAACATCCCAACACCATGTCCTCTGGAAAAAGGAAAGGCTAGGTTGAAAACCATTGTTATAACTTGAAAAACCATGCCACCGAAAACAAGAGAACGATACACCAACATGCAAAGCCATGCATGTCCAAACCAGCTAGGAAACCACACATGCAAAAGGTTACCTGCAAGTATTCCTGCTAAAGCTGTTTGATCCTTCTCTTCTTCCTTGATCCTTGCTTTCCTTCCTTTCCCTTTGCTTGCTTTTCCTTCCTTTATCCAAATCTAGAGTGCTCCAAGAAAACTAAAAGTGACCAAGAGTGAGTGAGTGAGAGAGAGAATAATGAGAGATATCCAAAATTGAACTAAAAAAAGGTTAATAAAAGCTTGCTCACTTATCCTCAAAATCCTTTTTATTAATGAGGCCTCTATTTTCTTCATTTTCCATTATTTTCCTTCAATTTCCTCCTCACATGCAAACTATGACCTTTTACCTTCATTTTCTCATATTTTCCTTTATTTTCATGAATAAATGTGCCAAAAATGCCTTTTTTTCCTTTTAATGCCTTTGCCAATTTTCCTTAGACAAAACACAAATCTAGTAATTCCCACTAGGATATATTTTCCCAACATTAAGCTTGGAATAAGTGTCCCTTATCCATGGTATTATTTTGCCTTTATTAACTTTTATTACATGATTTTTTCACCAGGGTTGTTACAGAACACACCCCCCCCCCCCCCCCCCTTGAGGAACACTATCCTCAATGTTAAACCACACCATGACCTCAGAAAAACCATTGAAAAGAAAACATCTTGCCCATGGAGTTTTATAACTTAGCTCGTTCCAATATTTACAATGAAAGACCTACTAAAAATAAAAACAACATGACAACATGACAATATAACAACCATAATAACATGACACCCACAATGCTTGTTGGAGATTCATAACTTAGCTCATGGCAGTATTTACATTTGTATACATGTACATACATATACCAAAACATCATCAAAACATATGCCAAACATATATCAACATCAAACCAAAATTGCTTTGCCTCAATTGACAAACAATGAAGGATAAATGGCCCACATTTGATCTGCCATCTCCCATGTAGCTTCTTTAGGCCCAAAGTTCTTCCATTGCACTTTAACTTTCTCTATGGATTTGTTCCTGAGCATGAGATGTTTCCACTGCAATATACGCTAAGGCTCCAACTGGAACTCTTCTTCTTTCTCCCTCTGCAATACATAACAATAAATAACACGATCGACATTCTTTATATACTTCTTAAGCAATGAAGTATGGAAAAAATAATGTAATTTCACTGTTGGAGGTAGTGAAAGTCGATATGCCACTGGTCCAATCCTCACAAGGATATCGAAAGGCCTGCAATACCAAATTGGCACATGAACCAATCCTCAAAGATATTTTCTTGGGCTTGATGCACAAATAGACACACTGACCTGAAACTCCTTCAACACCCTATGTTTATCTACATAACTCTTCTATCTATCTTGTGCTACTTTTAGATTCATCTTTATAACCTATATTTCCTACTCCATGTCTACCAACATGTCTGATCCAATAAGTACCATGTTCACTGGATCACTCTAGCTGATGGGAGTGTTACAACTCCACCCATACAATGCCTCAAAAGGAATCATTTTCAATGATTCCTAATGCCCATTGTTGTATGCGAACTCAACTAATGGAAGATACTCCTCCCATTTCCTCTGCTGGTGCATCAAGTACATCCTCAACATATCCTCCAAGATCTTGTTGATTCTCTTTGTATTTCCATCTGTCTGTGGATGATAAGCTGTGCCGAAGGCCAACTCTATGCCCAAGCCTGCAAATAGTTCCTTCCAAAAATTGGAAGTGATCTTTGCATCCCTGTCTGACACAATCTTCTTTGGAACACCATTTAGTCTCACTATCTCTCTAATGAACACCTGTGCTACCTTACTACCTAAATATGTAGTCTTTATTGGAATGAAGTGAGCTACCTTGCTCAATCTGTCAACCATGACCATAATACAGTCGTGCTACTTTATTGTCTTTGGAAGACCTGTGATGAAATCCATGGAAATGAACTCCCATTTCCATTCTAGAATTTCTATAGGTTGTAGTAAACCACTTGGATGATTACATTCTGCCTTGACCTGCTCACAATATAAACATCTAGCCACGAACTCTACCACTGCCTTCTTAAGATTTTTCCAATAGTAGAACTTCTTCACCATCATCAGTGTCTTTTGATATCCTAGATGACTCGAGGATTACTTGGCGTGAAACTCCCTCAAGATAATATTCTTGATCTCACTATGATTCGACACATAGATCCTATCTCTAAATCTCACCAAACCATCTTTTATGAGATGATAGTCTGCATCTTGATCACCTATACCTGTACCTATACATGTTCTCTACTGTAACCTATGCATAATATCCATGTATCTGTCATCCCTCTATCCTGCCTGCAAGATCCAATCCTGTAACTCTATCCCATAAAAGCTCATAGATCCTATATGATTTACCTGTACCTTCCTGCTAAGAGCATCTATAACCTGATTCTCCTTCCCTTTGATGTATTTGACCTCGAAGGTGAACTCACTAAGGGTAACCAGCCATCTAGCTTTCCTGGAATTCAGATTCAACTGATTAAACAAATATCTCAACCAACTGTGATCACTCATCAATGTAAAACTCCTGCTATGAATATAGTGCCTCCACATCTTCAAGGCATGTATAATAGTTGCTAGCTCAATTTAATGTGTTGGATAGTTCTTCTCATGCTCATTCAATTTCCATGACTCATAGCACACTACCTGCCCTTCTTGCATGTGAACTCCATCAAGTCCTCTCTTGCAATCATTTGTACACATCACAAACTCCTTGTCTGGATCTACAATATTTAACACTGGCGCATGTGTCAACAACTGTTTAAGTTATTGAAAACTAGCCTCACATTCTTTTGTCCATTCGAGCTTCTTACTTTTCTACTACATGATGTGATAAGGTATGCAATGTGTGAGAAGTTCCCGGTGAACCTCTTGTAGTATCCTACCAATCCCATAAATGATCTCACCTCATCCACATTCTTAGGATCTGCCCACTCCATGATGGTCCTTATCTTTTTTGGATCTATGACTATGCCGTCCTTGGAGACAACATGCCCTAAGTAATGTGCCTCAGCCTGAAAGAAATTGCACTTGCTAGGTTTAGCATACAACTGATGCTCTCTTAGCAATCTCAAAACAACTGCTAAATGCTTGACATGTTCTTACTCATTCTTATAATATACTAGTATGTCATCAATGAATACATTAAAAAACTTTTTTAGATAAGGACACAACATAGTATTCATCAAACACATAAATGTAGCTGGAGCGTTAGTCAAATCGAATGGAATGAAAAAAAAACTCATAATGCCCATACCTGGTCCTGAATGCGGTCTTGAAGATATCCTCTTCCTTGATGTGTACCTGATCATATCCTGATCTCAAGTCGATTTTAGATAACACTGATGCTCCCTTCAACTGATCAAACAAATCATCAATCCTCATAAAAGGGTACTTGTTCTTGAGCGTTACTTTGTTCAGCTTCCTATAATCAGTGCAGAATCTAAGAGTACCATCTTTTGCCTTCACAAACAACACTCATGCATCCCAAGGCAATACACTCAACCTAATGTACCCCTTGTCCAACATTTTCTTCAGCTGCAACTTTAACTCAACCAACTCAGGTGTGCTCATCCTCTAAGGTTCTTTTGATGATGGAGCTACCCTTGTCACCAAATCAATATAAAAGTATACCTCCCTATGAGGTGGAAACTTTGTAATTTCCTTAGGAAATACATCTTGAAACTGTTGCAAAACTAGGTTACTACTCAACACATATTCATCCTCAACCTCCTTACCCTTGTCACTAGAAATGTGTAATGCAAACATCACACAACATTTTCTACAACTATGATTAGCTTGCATAGCGGTAACCATCCTCATTGATGTAGGCTTCTTCTTCCCTTGCAAAGTCCTCTTTTCCCACTATCATCCACACACTCAATGGCCTTGTCAAAGAAATCCACTTTGGTTCTGTGAAGGTATAGCCAATCCATACCCAAAAGCATAGTATATGAACCTAATGGAAGTACATTCAAATGTGCTACTGTAGGCATGCCATTTAACTCAAATGCACAAGCTCTTACCCATTATTGAACTCACCTCTTTGTACCTATAGAAAACTATACCAACCACGATTCTGCATGCATTTCTTTTCTCAAGCCACACTTGTCCACTAATTCGGGATTAATATAACTATAGTTAGATCCAGGATCAAATAGAAACAAATTAATCATAAATCTTACCACCCATCTCAATGATCGATGCCTGATGATCCGCCTGCCTATTTTCCACAACTACATAGATCCAAAGAATGTTATGACCAACATCACCAATTGTATGCACCTCTTGAGCACTATAGACATTTGGTCTACCACCACTCTGATACTATAGACAATCCCTCTTACAATAATCCTTACCACATATCCAATGCTGTAAAGGTTCCCTACTACCACCTCTAGCATGCTACTCTCCATGTCCCTTCTCAGATGTATTGAGTCTTTTGTAAGGAACTACATTTTTTTTCTCACTTACCTATTGAGATCTTCCTCTCTTTGGTGGCCATTTTCCTTTAGGTTTCTCATTTCTTTTCAAGTCATGTGTAGGCTCAACTTTGCGCTTCGACTTCTCATAACAATGCTTCAAATTTTGGATGGCCTCCTGCAACGATCCAGGCTCATCGAACTCAATCTGGTCTCTGTATACAACTGGAAATCCACTTATGTATCTTTGAACCTTGTCCTTCTCCTCCCTAAGGTAAGGCACATATCTCAACAACTCCAAACATTTTCTAGTATACTCATCATCTGTCATAGAACCCATCTACAACTCATAAAATGCCTTAGTTATATCATCATAGTACCTCTCCAAAAATTACTTCGAAAAGAGCCTTTCAAATGCATACCAAGTCAAATCCTCCTCATGTATACCTTTGACATTCTTCAGATCTTCCCATCAAATATCCGCTTTACCTTTGAGACTGAAAGTGGCTATCTTTGATTTCATGTTTTCTGAATAATCATGCAATCAAAAGAATTTATTCATACCAAGAAACCAAGCCTCTGCATCTTTCGATTTATTCATTTCTCCATCAAATATAGGTGGATTTTCCTTCTTAAACTCATCCTAAAGTATCCCCTATCACTCCTCCTGTAAGGATGATGACGATGATGTTCATGATGTCTATTAGAACCAAAATTGGAATAGTGTCTGTGTCGATCACCTCTCCTATCTGGAGTATCCAACAAACTACCATCTCTGATCATGTTAGATCTATATGACTCGTGTCTACTAGGATACCTACTGCCATATTCCCCATTACTTCTATCCTCATGTCCATGGCTGATCCAAAGTGGTCCCTGTCACTGCAAATCTGACAAACTATGAAGTAGTATCGCATTCACCTCTGCTTGTTTCTCTTGTACCTGCATGATTTTGTCATTGTCTTCTTTGCAACTCCTTATTTCTTCCTTCAGGCTTCTCAATGTGTCTTCCAGGTCAGAAGAGGGCCCAACATCACACTTCCCATCTGATGCATATGGGTATTCTATGTAGTCTACCACCTTGGTAACCATCTGATCTCTTTCCTACAAGGCATACTATGTTAGCTAAACCAAATCACAATAAACCAATGTACCTTAGCATAATTCATGAAGGATACCTTGTCTACAATATCATCAAATCAGTGTGATATATGCATAACATAATCATAACAACATATAAACATATACCAAATAAGTGTATCAACACATAAACATCTTTCTAGCTAGGGTCAATTCATTAATGCAAGGCCATATCAACAATGCATGCTATGACCTCCTGCATGACAACAACCATTACTCCATTTCACACATTGCCACATGCAACTATTAGCATGCATAAGCAATTGTAATCAACATATAAGACTGATATATGTAATCAAAATAGTCAAGGATGTACCTGAGATACAAGGATATATTCAAGCAACATATAATCAACATGTAAGTGACATATGACCATATGCAACCAGTCATAAACTTTTGATGATGCATCCCACAAAATCACATCATGCTCCTCATGACAACCTTATTACAATCATGATAAACATGATGCAATGCAACAAGAACATGGAATGCAAGTGTAAGAGACACACATGCAACTAACATGCATGCATGACCAAGAAACTTCACCCAAGGATAGTGCAACCACACTCTAATGCCAATATGTGGTATCATATCTGACCCAAAGAGAGAGAAACCCGCTTTGGTACCAATCTATAACACCCCCTCCTCCCAGGTCCACCCAAGAAACTAGCTAGCTAGACAACCATGTGATGAGAGAGGTTACTAAGGGATTAAATCTCCTAGGTGACCTTAAGGAAATGGAATCGATGGAACATATCAAACAAACCCTTCCACATCAGAAAAACACCCTCAGGAGACATGCAAACCACTCAGATAGCCTGCCCCTGAGTCCCACTAATGATTTAAGCCTTTTAACCTAGAGTTGCTCTCATGTTATAGGAAATACAATGACCAACAACTCACAACCGCTCTCATAGGCCTTTGTGCCAGCGATTGTGGACTTTTCTCAGTAGACCTATGCTAGTGACCCCAAGATTTGAGGCACTTTTCTAGCCCAGAACTTGTTACAACCTTCATAATCATTCAAAGACATGATAATAATAATGAATACTCAAAACCAACCTTAGGATTAGGTCGAGCAACCCCAACTGGGACTGAAATTTTGTCAAACACTTGGCATCAATGCAACCTATAGGTATAGGATACAAGACAAAGCATAAATCACTGATAAAAATTATGAAACATAACCAGAAGGACCACCTCCTCTCAATTAGGTCTTGCATCCATTCATTTAGCAATTATAGGTAAATACATGAAATAACCATGACATGAACCAATCACATAACCATGCTTATAACTAGCATTAAACAATATAAATATCATAGATATGACAACCATTAAATTCACATATAAGCAATTACAAAATTAAGATAACTTATATTTTATTAATCATAGGCAAATCTGACCAAGTTCAGGACTTCCACATACCACCTGACCATAGAAATGGATGAACCAATTCTCTCTTTCAGCCAGTCACCCTCGTGCCATATTCCAAGCATGAATGTGGGATCTCATAGAATAACCAATCCAACAAAAACCAAGGGAATCCAAATTTTAAACCACCTCCACCCTCACCAAATCGTGATCACACCAAAATCGGTGTTGCAATCACAACCAAACCAAACTTGGAATGCCATTCAGAATCCATCACTATCTTTGAGGAATTTTTTGTCTCCTTGTCTCTCATGATTTACCACAATCTAATCCTGAATCACTAGGCCCTAAACTGAGACTCGTCTCTCAGGATTTACTGTAATCCAAACCCAGATCACTATGCCCTAAACCAAGACTTCTCCCTCAAGCTTTATGGTGTGCCCTGCGAAAACTGGTTAAGGGATTTCTAGGCCTTTGGGAATGAACCTTAAGACCACCCCCACCCTAGGTTCTGAAATCCATTTAGCAAACCAAAGCTCAAAATCAAGATAAACATCCCAACACCATGGCATCTAGAAAAAGGAAAGGCTAGACTAAAAATCATTGTCATAACTTGACAAAAATATTCCACCAACAGCAAGAGAACCCTACACCAACATGAAAAGCCATGCATGTCCAAACCAGCTAGGAAATCACACATGTAAAAGGTTACCTGCAAGTATTCCTATTGAAGTTGCTTGATCCTACTCTTCTTCCTTGATCCTTTATTTCTTTCCTTTCCCTTTTGCTTACTTTTCCTTCTTAGATCCTTACTTTCCTTCCTTTCCCTTTGCTTTCTTTTCCTTCATTGATCAAAAGTTAGAGTGCTCTAGGAAAACTCTAAGTGATCAAGAGTGAGAGAGAGAGAGAATAATGGGAGAGCTCCAAACTTGAACTAACAAAAGGTTAGAAAAATATTTCCCACTAATCCTTAGAAGCCTTTTTATTAACGAGGCCTCTATTTTCTTCATTTTCCATTATTTTCCTTCAATTTCCTCCTCACATGCAACTTGTGACCTTTTACCTTCCTTTTCTCCTATTTTCCTTTATATTCATGAATAAATGTGCCAAAAATGATTTTTTTCCTTTTAATTCCTTTTCCTTAGACTTTGCCAATTTTCCTTAGCCAAAACACACATCCAGTGATACCCACTAGGATATCCTTTCCCAACATTCAGCTTGGAATAAGTTTCCCTTATCCATGGTCTTATTTTTCCTTTATTAACTTTTATTACATGAACTTTCACCAGGGTTGTTACAAGAAATATGCCTTAGTTGGAAAGGCGAAGAAAGGGAAGGGGAAGTCATCCTATTCCAAATCAAATTCTAGTCAAGGCATCAAGAATAAGGACGTGTTGAAGATTAAATGTTTTCACTATCACAAGTTGGGACACTATTCCAAAAAGTGTCCGCATAAGAAGGCTGATAATAAGCCCTCAAGAGGAGTGGCAGGTGAACCTCTTTCTTCATAATTTGAACTGGATTTCACCCTCATCACTTGAATTGTGACATCGGTGATGTGTAGTGTGTGGTACCTAGATAGTGGATCCTCATTCCATATGACTGACATCAAAGAGTTCTTTAGTGACTTGGATGAGAAGGACTTCTAGATGCACATCAAGATGGAAGATGATGGGATATATAGTGCGACTGACATCAATAATGTTACCTTTTAGTGGGAGTCTGGTTCTCCTCTCACATTAAAATATATCATGTATGTTCCAAGTTTTAAGAATAATTTGGTTTCAGTTGCCATGTTGGAGGACCATGGCTATGATGTGGTAGTTAGAAAGCGAAAGGATTTCCTTTGTCACATAGCCTCAGGACAGGTGAAGCTGATCGAGGTTCGAGTGAAGAACCTCTACAAATTAGATGTAAAATATTGCACTACATTGAGCACTAAAGCATAGACGGTGTAGAGCTAAGACATCAGCGAGTTATGGCATAGAATATTGGGTCACTTGCACCATAGAGCCTTGAAGATCATGCAACAAATTTCTACAAGAATTCCCAAGTGTACACTAGAGTAGAGAGACACATGCAAAGGGGGTACATTGGGGAAGTAAACCAAAGCTTCCTTTCATGATAAAGGCAGTCGAGTACAAGCGATCCTCAATCGAGTTCACTTTAATGTGTGTGGACCATTCTTGACAACATCCACGAACCAACATAGGTAATATGTAATATTTTTTGATGATTTTTCTCATAAGTGTTGGTTTTTCTTCATGCAAAATAAAGATCAGACATTCGCTAAATTTTGTGAATTTAAGGCAATTGTCAAGAAATATATTGGCACAAAATTTAAAGCTCTTAGAAGCGATAACAATGAAGAATACATGTCGAATGAATTCAAGAAATTTTGTGCATTAGAATACATTCGATAGGAACTAATAACACCTCATAGCTCACAATGGAATGGGGTGGCTAAAAGGAAGAGCATAAGTATTGTGGGAGAAACACAGGAGTTGTTACATGATTAGTGCCTACCATTGCACTTGTGGGTTGAAGCATGCAACACATTTGTTATGTGCAGAACATAAGCCCTCATCGAATTCTCAAGATGAGTACACCAGAAGAAGATTTTTTAGGTAAGAAACCAAATGTGGCACATTTCAGGATCTTTGGTTCATCAGTCTACTGTCATGTTACCAAGGATGCATAGAAAAATCTAGAGCCAACAATTGAGTTTGGCATATTTGTTGGGTACACTGATACACCTCACAACTATCAGGTGTACCTTCCATCCAATAGGATGAAAGTGGTTTGTAGAGATGTGAAGTTCAATGAAGAGAAGGACATGAGAAGTTTGGTTGAGAGGGAACTTCAGTTACATGAAGATGAGGAGCTTTTAGCTCCAGAGGAGGAAACTTAAGATGGTGTGGAGTAGCCACATGCAGAGGAGAAGAGAGTGGAAGCACCCACTCAAGCATAGACTTCCAGAGATGGAAGGAAGCACACTAGAGAGGTTGAAATATTTATGCATAATGCTAGAGAGAATGTGGGAGAATCCACATCACATCACAAGAAGAGTAGGTCACCATATCGGTACACTGGATACATGGCTCTAATGAGTGAGAGTGTAGAGGTTGAACGGTCCTTATTCGAGGAAGGAGTGCAACAAATAGTATGGATTGATGCCATGGTTGAGAAGTATGACTCCATTATCAGAAGAAATGGTTGGGAAGTTGTCCCAAGACCAACAAACAAGTTAGTGGTGAGTTCCAGATGGCTTTACAAGGTACAACAAGCAACATATGGGAGTGTGGAGAAACACAAGGGCAGATTTGTTGCCAAAGGATTCTCTCAGGTGAAGGGAATTAATTACAATGAGACCTTTGCCCCAGTAGCAAGGTACTCATCAATAAAATATATTCTAGTACTGTCAGCACATATGGGATGGAAGATACATCAGATGGATGTGAAGACAACATTCCTCAATGGTATGATTGAGGAAAAGGTGTATATTGAGCATTCAGAAGGATTTGAGGCCTTCAACAGAGAGTTGCATGTGTGCATACTTAGGCAAGCGTTGTATGTAATAAAACAAGCGCCCCATGCTTGGTACACTAGGATTCATAGTTATTTCATTGGATTGGGCTTCACCAAAAGTGAAGGAGATGCCAACCTTTACCATATTGTGGTTGAAGGTAAATTGTTGATTATAGTATTATATGTTAATGATATGATTATGAAAAGTGACGAGAAGCTGAAAAAATATTGCGAAGAGGATCTTACAAGAGAATTATAGATGAAGGACATGGGGCTCATGCGTTACTTTCTTCATAAGGAAGTATGGAAAGAAGATGAGGAACTATTTGTCTCTAAGGGGAAGTATGCCAGCGATATTCTGAAGAAGTTCCACATGGAGAGAAGCAAACCCATGTAGACGCCTCTAGCAAGTAACATGAGGAAGGAAAATGCTACTTTAGGTGTAGTGGAGGCTACGATTTATATATAGCTTGTGGGTTCACTTATGTATTTGTTGAACACATTACTGGACATGTGTTTTTTAGTTAACCAACTTAGTCGAGCCATGGTTAAGCCAACCAAACTTTATTGGAAGGCAGCTGTTTTGAGATACCTGAGAGGAACCACTCATTTTGGTATTTGGTACAGACAGACAGAGGGAGTGAAGCTTCAAGGCTTCATAGATGCAGATTAGGAAGGGAGTCCATCCGACATGAAGATCACATCAAGGGGAATCTTCAATATTGGGTCAGAAACAATTTCTTGGTATAGCAGGAAGAAGAGATTAGTTGCACTTAGTTAAACAAAATTAGAGTACATGGCTTCTAGTGAAGCAAATTGTGGGGCTATCTGGATGAGGAAGATCCTTGTTGGGTTATTTGGTCAGAAAATGGATCCTACAATGATTTACTGTGACAATCAAAGTTGTATCAAACTATCTGAGAATCCATTTTTTCATGATATTTCCAAGCATATTAACATTCGATATTACCATCTATGAGATTGCATGCAGAGGAGAATCATGTTGTTGGAATACATTCCTACAGAGTGTAGGTTTTAACCCCGTACATAAATTATCTTCATACGAATTCTAAAACACAGAAAATAAACAATGAGAGAGCATAACACATAAAACACATATACACAAATATTTTTCCCTGGATCCCAAAATCGGGACTACCAGCTTGATTTTTCATTATGTTCCTTTCAATGTTATAGTACATATTTATACATGTTGAAACATCCAATACTATGTACTGAAAACCATAGCATCCAAAACCATGGACCGAAAACCATTGTGTCCAAACTCATGTGCAAAAACCATGCACAAAACCATAGGTAGGTCCACCCAACCTAATATAGGGTCCAAATTTTTTTTGCTCAAGGCGCTACCCCAGATCCCGTAGAGTAGGGCTACTCAGCCCCCTCAAACTCCCTGGACAGGGGGGGTTGCCGCCACCCCTGTGATCCCCCCACTGTACAATTGTCGCAACAAAGTGGGGGCTCCACCTCCCCTCTAACCCCCCGACAAATTACGTGGGGTAGTTGTGGAAAGAATATAACACAACCCAACATTTTCCCACTTGTTGTTTTCTTTCCAAAAGGGGCCACAGGAGAGCTTAGTCATTTATCTAGCCCTACAATGCCCATTGTTTCTCTACACCAAGAGAAGTTCTTAAAGCTCACATATTTTGTGAATGCATCTGAAATATTCTTCAAAGTGTCCACCTTTACCAGCAACACCTTTTTGTCTTCTATCATATCCCTCACAAAGTGATATTGGACATAAATGTGCTTTGTCTTTGAATGGTAAGTAGGGTTCTTTGCCAAGAAAATTGCACTTTGGCTGTCACAGTATATCCTTATAGCTCCCTATACTAACCCCATACTTGAACACAATCTCTACAACCAAATTGATTTCTTTCTTGCATGAGTGGCTACCATGTATTCTGCCTCTGTAGTTGATAGTGCCACTACAGATTGTTTCTTACTCATCCAATTGACTGCACCTCCAAATAGGTTAAACACATACCCACTTGTAGATCTTCTTTGTCTAGATCTCAGCCCAGTCTGAATCAACAAAAGCCATGAATATCCAAAATCTGTCCATTCTGGTCTTCCTTGTAGACAAACCATAATCACTAGTTGCCACGCAAATACTGAAACCCTCTTCATTATTGTTCAATGCTTCTTCCCTGGTTTTGCATAAACCTGCTCAATACTCCCATTGCATGTGCAATGTCTAGTCTATACAGACCATCCATACATCAGGCTACCAACCTGCACTGTTGGCATATTGATCATGGACATGTCCTCTTCCTCTTCTTTTGTTTGACACTGTTCACAGTTAACTTTACACCTTAGGAATAGGAACTTCACCTGTTTTACTATCGTACATATTAAACTCCTCAATATTGTCTCGACATATTCCTCTAGTTTAACCAGAGCTTCCTCTTTGCTCGATCTCTTTTAATTTCCATGCCCAAAATATAGTTTGCAGCACCAAGATCTTTCATGTCGAATTTGGAGGACAATTGGGTCTTCAAATCCTAGATAGTTTCTTTGTCATTTCCAACTAGCAACATGTCATCCACATACAAGAACAAATAAATAACACGCTCACCAATTAATTTAAAATACCCACAGTGATCTTCTTTGCTTCTGGTGAAGCCAAGTCCCCGTATAAATGTATCAAATTTATGATACCACATCCTTGGTCACTGTTTTAGCCCATACATAGACTTCTTTAACTTGCATACCAGTTCTTTCTTACCCTTCACCGCAAAGTCTTCAAGTTGCTTCATGTAGATCTCCTCCTCTAGGTCCCCATGAAGTAATGTTGTCTTCACATCCATCTGTTCTACCTCAAAATCAAAAGCAACAACAACATATAATAGTAATATAATAGAAGCTACCTTGGAAACAGGAGAAAAAATATCACCAAAATCAATTCCTAGTATTTGGGAATAACCTTTTGCTACCAACCGAGCTTTTTTTTTCTCCACCTTTCCTTCTGCATTTGTCTTCTTCTTGAACACCCATTTGCTACCTGTTAGCACCTAAATCTGCCTTAGGCTGGAGGAAGGAAAAATTCGGGGTAACCACAAACCACGCTCAGTCTGGTAGCTAGCCCTACCAAAACAGGAGAGGGCTCTCTCCATGTCACACTCAGTAAAAATACACAATAAAGTCTGAGATAACTCAAAATTAAATATTTATTTTAGGCTAGGTAGATAACTATGGAAACAAGATGCATTTTTTGATAAATGACTGAGTTTCTGGGATGTATGGGACCAACGAACATCATGAGCAGAGAATTTGACACAAAGGCACAGATTACTTCATGAGGCAAGACAGGCGGAAAGTCTAGCAATTAAAGTTGAAATAATGTGAAATGGAAAGATTGTTTATGAGGGTGAAAAGGGCATAAACACATGAATCCTTTTCAACAGAAGAAGAACACAAAATGTGAAACTTTCCCAAAGGCAGAGCAATAAACATGAATTCTACCTTATCTTACTTAGAAAATTTCACTGGAAATGAATATGAATGAACTGTGAAACATAACGAAATACATATGAAATAGAAAGAACATACATTTGCTAAACTCACACCCCATGAATCTCATGAACCAGAGCCGCTGCCTTTCATTAATTCCCTGTCACAATGTACAATGAGTCACTGAGTTTCTCTCCCACAGTCTCCCAGAAATTACAAATAACCCTTTGCAAATGGATTTTCATACAATAAATAGACTTTGCCATTAGGAAATGGAAAGACCCAAAGCTAGGGGAGTTTTTCAAATCATTACAAACTGGAAATGGAAAGCCAACCATTAGTGACAAGTGCAGCGTTACAAAAATGACAAAACTGTAGCGTAGATTTTTGGGTGACTACTCGCCTTCCTTTTGCCACTTGGATAGAAGCCAACCTTTAGAGAAAATGATTTTTAAACTTTGCCTTAGGTGCTAGGAAAATGTAGCATAAATGAGCGGGCCCACTTGGAGAAAATCGTGAATCGAAATTTCCCGGAGCGGAAGTGATTTTGGCCTTTGGGTCTCAGTGTGCCGCGCCCAAAACTGTATGTGTCGCACCACTTTGGAGGTGGCTTTGAGGTACTTTCTGAAGTCCAAATTGTGCCCAAGTGTGCTTGTTAGAAATTCCTGCCTGTCTACTTTCCAACCCAAGTGGAATTTCTAAATTTGGTGCTCATTTTCCCCTCCAAAACATCAATCTCCCAAGACTTCTTCCAGTGTGTCAAAATAGGGGCAGAGAGGTCATTTTTTGAGTGTTTTTGACCTCCTGAGGACTCAAAACTTGCCCAAACTTCTTAGCCATGCACTAGAAGTCATGATTTTTCATGCTGAATCCAAAAATGTAAACTTTTCACCATTTAGATCTCCCTAGCATAAGTGTGCGCCAATGGCGCGGTGCACAAGGAGAAAAACCCTGTTTGTGCACAAAAATTTGTCAAATGACAAAAAATGCCCCAATTTATTTTTGAAATTCGGGCTGGAGATTCTCTATGAAGTTCTATGTCGGGCCAAAGAGGCTTCAGCCAAGATTTGAAGCCGATCTTTCTCCTTTTGCCTCTTTTTCCTTTTTGTCGCTCTCCTCAATTTCGCCTTCAAATTCCTTATCCGAGCCTTTGAACTGATGTTATGTGCCCTGTAGTGATAAACTATATGCCTCCATAATGTTTTGTCCTTTTCGGCCTTCTCTAGCAGTCTCTCAAGGTGGATGTTGATCCGCTCGAGCCAAGATTCTCGATCATTATTAATCTCTTGCTCTAATGGAGTGAGCTCAATCCTCCTTTGTTGGGCAGATCGACGATTCTCGCAGATGTTTTGCAGCTCCATGATCTCCTGCTGGTCTTCGAGCTGTTTATTCCTCTACTCCAAGTACCTGATAATCCACTTAGCCCTCTCCAAATTGAGAGACAAGGCTTGGATCTTTGTTTGCTACTCCTGGATAGTCCTTCTAAGTTTGACACTCTCCACATCTATATCATCATCATGAATGAGTATGAAGTTGGCCTCTCGTTCACCTGATGGCCCCTCGTCATGCATGGGCCCATTGCTCGTGTCCTGTACCTGTGTTGTTGATGTCGGAAGCGAGGCCCCTTCCATCCCAAGTGGAGATAACACTCGCTTTGCTGCTGTGAACAAATGTCTAACGATTCTCTAATATGTGGTGAATATCGGCACACTAGTGGTCTCATGGTGCTCATACTGATGAGAAGGACCACCTATTTCATGTTCAACATCTGATAATACCTGTGAAGTGCTGAAGAGGTCATGGGAGATGAAATCATCCCAAGTAATGCCCTGTAATCCCAGCTGATGAACCACCAAAATCTTAATAAGAGCAAAATGATAAACACTGTTAAGTTGCTGCTGAGGGGTTTTGTGCTGCATGAAGGTGTTCATTCTCTCTATGTTCCTGCAAATGAAATATGGGATGTTCATCATCTGTAACCTGGTAAAATGCATGAGAAACCTAATGTGATAAGCATATAAATGAGAGTACCTCCCCTCACAGCTGAAATATTTCATGATCAACTTCATTAGTGGAGCATATTCATCTTTCAGATATCAGAATGGAAAGACTCTTTTGAGCTGCCTCAAGAAAGAGGCCTTAATGTATGGCTCATAACGCTGTCGATCAACCTTTTGTTTCTTGTGCCATGGTTCTCCAACATTCGGTATGCCGGTTGCTAATGAGACAGTTTCAGGTGTAAGTGTGAAGGTGACACCGGATAAGATAGCGTGATCTCCATGTAAGTGAAGCACAAAAAGATGAGCCAACTCATGATGAAATCGAACACTAGCCACCTTTTGACAAAACTCAAGACATGACAGATGCTGGAAACATGACATAGTAAGAGGGCAGGCCTGTAATTCTATAAGGGTGGTTGGTTCTTCCCTAACATGTCTACCACTTTTATGATGTCTTCGGGGAGCCTGTTCTTCCGAGGATGAATCACTTTGGGTTTCCATTTCATAATCTGATGAATGCTCAGATGCCATGACTGTTGTATATGGATTGTGCTTAGACTGCCCTTTGATGATGAATGAAACTTTGTGTTGTTATGAATTCTTCCACTAAGGTGAACATTGTAAAAGGTACTGTTAGGAAGGGGAATAATATGAAGGGATTAGGGATTATAGGGAGAAATTATTTTTAGGGACATGTAGGAGGGTTTGGGGATTTTATAAGGTAGGATTTTGGGGTTTTAAATTTGACAAATGAGTGGAGGGGATAGGGGATAGGAGTTTAGTAACGTTCTAGGGTAGGGAAAGATGGGAAAAATGGAATAGGGGGAAGGGCATGATGGAAAGAAGGGAAATATGAAAGGGAGGAGGAACCTTGGCATCAACACAACAAATTTGCAACCCTAAGAGCAATGTTTTTGATGACTTCAAGTGGTAGGGTTTAAGAGTTTTTTGTTGCAACTATAAACGACCATAAGCCATCATCATATTGACAAAATGGGATGAGCAACCGAGATGTCAACCCTACCTGGAAATTTCAAGGGATTCAAAGGCGATTTGTTGCCATTTGGAGCAAAATCGGGCCTTTATGGGTGTGTGCCGCACAACATACCCAGTGCGTCACACCGTTTGTGTGCGCCGCGCCCATGTTGTTTCAACACTATGTGGTCGCGCCCAGTGCGCCGCGCTCCCTCAGTGCGCCGCGCTTCCTCAGTGCACCGCGCTCCCTCAGTGCGTCGCGCTCCCTCAGTGCACCGCACCTGTCAAAACACCTCCAACCTCACTCAAAACGCGCACTAGCTCTCACAATCACTTTGAAATGTTTCTCTCTAACCTTGGTGTGAAAAATGACATTGTTTCTTGTGAAAACTCTATATAAAGACATTGGAGTCATGGTTTTAATTTTTGTTTCTTCAAAACCCACTTTGGTAATGTTTTGTTTTGGCACTTTTTCCATGATTTAATTCAACTCTGTATTTCACTTTTCCCTTTTGGATTTTTAGCTAAAATGATGAAATTTTTGGCTCTTTTTTGCAGGGGTTGCTGACAAGGCATTTGGCCAAGGAAACCATGACTGCGCTTGGAGAGATCAACTGGAAAATTTTTGAAAATTATCACAAATGACACACTGTTTGACTTTTCTTCAAAATATAGTTTTGAAGAACAATCGTAATCTGTCAACATGACGATGAAAATCTTTAAATCACAACTTTGTAAGGGCCTCCCTTTGGCCTGCATGGCTCTATTGGACATGGTTGAAGGCCCAATTGACTAATCCCTAGACCTAATGACTGAAATGACTCTTGTCCATTAAGAGATCAAACATTGATTGTCATGGGCTTAAATAAACATTGGTGAAAAGACCTAAGCCAGCAGGTGCCAGACATGAGGGGTAAGGGGTAATGACTGACAAGACCCTCCCGTCAGATTATGGAATGCCCCTAGCGAAATGCAGCTAAGTGGATGGAGAGAGACACCTAAAAATGAAATGCAGAAAGAGTTTTGATCTCTGATGGAGGATTGACAAGATCGACTCTAAGATTGGCTCCAATGGGGATGGTAGCTCCTTGGAGGTGCCAAGAACAAAAGATCTATGGAAGAGCTAGATAGTGCCTTTGTCTATTGGGCTATGGAGTCATTATTTCGACAAACAACACAAGACTCTGACTCATTTATGAAACCAAAATGACCGAAAAACTGACTCAAATTTGATCTTGAAATGGCTTGAAGACTAACTTGACAAACTCTAACAAAACTGAAATAAAATGGTATTTACAGTGACAATGGAAGCAGTGTCAACAACTTAGAAATGGTACCGCATGTGCAGTCGACCATTGATCAGCCCTCCTAGACAATCTTCCCTATTCATTTCCTTCAGAAGAAAGGCATTCTGACCTCGATATGCTGCAACCTTGAAGGGAACTTTCCAGAGATTCTCGAACTTACCGTGCTTACCATTTTCCTCATTCCTTGCATCCCACTTCAGCACCACATCATCCAACTGAAATTTGTCTGCCTTTTCTTTTCTGTCATAAATTTTCTTAATCTTCTCCTGCAACTTGGATGTGTTTTGGAAGACTTCTTCTCTGGTCTGCTGCAAGTGGACCATTTGATTCAACCTTCTCTGCATAGGATCATCTTCACTGTCGGCCTCCTGAAGAAGTTTGACTACCGGGGCTGCGAGAGAGGTAGGAAACACTGTATCTACTCCATAAACAAGCTCAAAAGGGGACGTACCAATGGATTTCTTCTGACTGACCCGATCTGCCCATAGTGCATTGACCAACCTCTTATGCCAACTCTTCTTGTTTATTTCCAACAACTTCTTAATGATGTTGACCAATGATTTATTAGAAGATTCCACCAATCCATTTCCTTGCGGATGATAGGCAGTTGAGTGACCCAGAATGATGTGATATTTATGACAAAACTATACCATCCTTTTTGATTTGAAAGTTGTTGCGTTATCAGTGATTAACTTATTCGGGCAACCAAAGCTAGATAAGATGTTATTTTCAAGGAATGAAATATTTATCGCATCTGTATCTTGTCTGGTGGGAATTGCTTTGATCCATTTCGTGAAATAATCTGTCGCTGTGAGGATCCATCTATGCTGACCGGAAGAAGTGAGATAAATTTCACCAATGAAATCCAACCCCCATTGCTGAAAAGGGGCACTCACCTCAATGGGCTTAAGTGGTAAAGGCTGTAATTTGTACCTTCCTTCGAAAATCTGACACTTATGACAGCTCTTGACCACCTTACATACATTAGAAAACAATTTCGGCCAATAGTATCCCACTCTCAGGACTTTATTTGTTGTTGATTTCCAAAAAAGGTGACCACCACAGTCTCCTTCGTGGAAATCCTCCATGACCTATTTTGCTTCTTTTTCCACCAAACAATTCAACAGAACGCCACCAGGATCTTTCCAATAAAGTGCAGAATTTAGAATGCAAAACTTGGTAGTCTTCAATTTGAGAGTTCTATCTTTGTTTCTAATCATGCCGCGCGGTGGTGAAAATTTTTTAAGCACATATATGATATCTGAATACCATGGAGAAAGAGAAAACATTTCAGATACCTGAATTGACGAACCTTCCTCATTCTCATCGGACATAGCAGCAATCAGATTTATGTCTAAGGCGTGCAAGTTTGATTCAGCCATTAACTTTGCCAATCCCTGTCCTTTAACAAGCTTTGTGGGCTTTATTTCCACATCATATTCCAACAAAGTTGCAATCCAGATTACACTTGCCTCGTCTTCCTTCCGGATCTCTCTGCACTAAAACATCTTTGACAACAGCGTTAGGAACATAAGCCAAAATACGAGAATGCAAAATATATACCCGAAAATCTTTCAATAATTTCACAAGTGCAAGGGCTTGCTTCTCAATGATGTTGTACTTTAAGGCTGCATCTCTTATGGCTCGGCTGAAGAAAGCAATTGGTCTTTCGTGATCATATATTTTCTGGAATAACACAGCTGCCATAGTATGCTCCGAAGTGAATGAAAACAATATAAAATCCTGAGTGTAGTCCAGGCTGACTAGAACTGGAGCTGAAGAAAGAGCCAATTTGACTAAATTTAAAGATTTTACAGCCTCCTCCGTCCATTTCATTTGGCTGTCCTTCTTAAGCATGTTTGTAATCTCTCTTAGGTGTTCAGCAAGATTAGGTACAAAGCGGCGTAGAAAATTCATTTTAGCATTGAAAGATTGAATCTCTTTCTTATTCCGGGGCAGATCGATTTGCTGAATTTCTTGTACATGTGCTGGGTCAATACAAATGCCATCTTTTGAGATAATGTGCCCGAGTAGTTTGCCTTCCTCCATGGCGAACAAGCTCTTTTTCGGATTCAGTGACATGCCATATTTTCTGCACTTTTGAAAGACATTTTTTAGATGGTACATGTGTTCTTCATCAGATTTGGAAAACACCATCAGATCATCCAGGTACACAACCAAAAAGACATCCTTCTCATTTGCAAAAGCCAAGTCCATTGCACGCTGAAATGTGGCACCCGCGTTCTTCAAACCGAAAGGCATTTTAGCGTAATGAAAAGTTCCCCACGGAGTGGTGAACGCTGTCTTGTCTCGGTCATCTTCATGAATAGAAACTTGGTTATATCCAAAATAACCATCAAGTAGTGACATACGAGATGCTCCCACTTCTCACTGAAGTATATGATCCATTTTGGGCAGTGGATAGTTATCTTTTAATGAAACTTTATTGAGATTTCTAAAATCAATCACAAGCGAATCTCACCTGTCTTCTTTCGTACGGGCACCAAATTAGATATCCAATTCGAAAATCTGATGGGAACAATGATTCCTGATTTGTACAACCTGTTTATCTCCTTTTCAATTGATGGCAGCAGCTTTGGATTTAGCCTTCTCAACTTTTGTCTGAAAGGTTTCTGATTGGGCTTAATGGGTATAGTGTGCTGAATTATATTGGTATCATATGTCTTTAAATCAGAATAGTCCCAAGTGAACACATCGGCAAATGAAGACAACAAACTGATATATTTGTCCTTTATCCTTTGTGGCAATGCTTTAGACAATTTTATCATTTTAGGATTAGCAGTTGTTCCAACATTGACCTCTTCCACACCCTTCTCTGTTGGTTTGCAGGCTACATCATCTTGATCAAAGAGTTCTTCTAAAGGTATCAAGCCTTTAGGAATAACGTTATTCTTTAGCTGCAACACGTCCATTTGATTGATCTGCACATCATCTATACTATTCCCTTTACCATCGTCATTTTCTACATCAATTGAGGTTTCTTTGAACTTAACTTTGTTTTGTAGAAAATCATCAATCTCCTCATCATCTTGGAAAACTTGCCAATATCTCTGATTTTCCGGGATAGTTGGACGATGCTTGACATGGATTTCGAATTTATTACTGGAGTTCATTGGGAACTTCAAACTACTTGCTGCCTTAGCAAGAGCATCAGCAATGCTATTTTGTATACGAGGCACACATGTCAAGGTATATTCTGAAAATAATTTTAGGATGTCTAGGACTGCATTACGGTAAGCCCGCATCCGAGGATGCTTTACTTGATATTCACCTCTGACCTGCTTAATCACCAATTTGGAGTCGCCATATACTGCAATCCTCTTAGCATTCAACTTTCTTAAAATTTTTAGGCCAACAATCAAAGCTTCATACACAACTTATTGTTTGAACAATCAAAAGCTAATTTGTAAGAGCATACCCGCACGTTACTAGGCACTTTGTTCGGGGTGGAGAAAGGACTACGCACCCAAATCCCAATTCCAGTGCCATCATTTCCCACTGCTCCATCGAAATCCATGGTCCACAAACCTTCTTCCTCCTCTTGCAAGTGTTGAAAATCTGTTTGTTGTGTTTTGTCTGCTTGTTGTCCATTACTTTTAGTTGATCGCTCAATGGTGTTCTGTTGTTCTTGTCTTTCTTTCTTTAAAACTCCTCCGAAATTTTCTATTATCTCTGGAATATCATCTGCTTCTACCAACTAACTATCGATATCATTGAAACTATCATAATACAAAACGAAAGACTCTAAATCTGTATGTACATAATTAATCGTATGATTTATTGGTTTCTCCTTGCTTGTCATCATGTATTTCATTTTTTGTTCCCTATACAGTTTCCTCATTTGACCAAACACCGGAATCATTGCGTAGGAGAAATCTAGTTGTAGTGTCCCTTTCAATTTTGCCACCCAAGACCTGGAAAGAAGCATGCCAAACCTGGGAGGAATATCTGCTACAACAATATCCATAAAAACATTCTTCATTGGGAGTTGATCCAAACTCACAACCAAGTCTTTGATGAGCCCGATACATCTTACTCTGCTGGAATCAAACGAATAGAGATCATGGTATTGCCGAGAGATGTCCACACCCAGCTTATCCATGATAACCTTGGGCATGATATTGTGAGAAGCTTTGGAATCGAACATGGAATTATGTAACACAAAATCATGCAACCTTAAACTGATATAAAAAGGTGGCACATCATTATCAGGAGACTCACCATTCGATGCTGGCCCAAAGATCATTTCGGGTTGATCATCTTCAACATTCACCATGTCAGACATTGGGTCAAAATTCAAAATTTTGGACACTTGACTTCTATAGTTGCTGTTCCTCATTATTTCAGTCAAGGGAATGGATACCTTCAATTTAGAAATTTCATTCTCAAAATTAAAAGCGAGAATATTTTCTACCTCTTTGACTGGGATTTCTTTCCTTTCATTTTCTCTCGATGTAA
>APFE030872902.1:0-11651 GCA_000404065.3 Pinus taeda
TATTTGACTATTCCTTTCAAGATTTATAATTTACAGTTCTTGTTCTTGTAGTTACATACTATTTCGAAGACAATTGGCATGCATCATAGCGAATGGGTTGAGAATGTTTATTGTCGGGTAGTTTCATTTTTATAAAAGATTGAGGAGGGCCATTATATTATAGTGAAACTTATAATTTCCATACACTTAAGTTGTATTATGTTTTCCTGGTATGAAATGAGACATTGTTAATGCATATAGGACATCAAAATTGTTATGGTTCCATCTAAAACATTCAAGAATGTACTTTTCCATTTTTAATAGGTTTGTTCTCCAAGGAAAACTATAATTTACTAGCAATTCTTAACATCCAATAATATTTTGATTATGATTTAAAGTCCACATTCCTACCACACTTGCAAGCTTAACATGGACTTTTGAAAATTGCTTCCAGGAAACAATAATTAAAGACAAAATATATGAGATCTTAAAGAGGAAGAACTGAAGAAGTCCATTATGTTCAAAAATTCATGAGAACATACTGAAATAGCATAAAATTGTGTTATCTAAAGTAATACAATGATTCATACAACTCAAGATGATAATTTGAAGTTTGAATCATACACAAGATCTCTAACTAGAGGAAGAAGGAATATTCTTGAAAATATTTAAGAGATACAAACTTCTACATCACAAAAGTTTATCATAACACCCACAATGGACTCAGAAGAACCAAGAAATGAAAATCATAATAATAACATATGACACAATCAAAGAATAATGTTAATGCGAAGTCCCTTAGATTTACAAGGGGAAAATCGTGAGTTGCAAAAATTTTCCTCAGAGTGTTCATCTTGTTTTGAATGTTGATGGAGTAATGATCCTTGAAAATCTTCTTGATTAGCTCCTTGATATTTTATATATTCATCTAAGTGAGCATGATGATGTTATGGTTAGTAATTTTCTTCAAACCCTAATAAGTCCATATTATTACTATTGATACCTTTAGTTACCAATAGGATTTGTTATCTCCTTTGATGGATGGGGGGAGCATTTACAGTAAGATATGGTTAACTAGTTACATACCATGCTCTTCATACTCAATTTACTCATATACATTTGGAAAATAATGAAAGATTTAAGGACTCCGACTTGTTCTTCTATATAACATTGTAATAGATTCGAGAATATCAATGTTCCATTGATCTAGGAATATTTATACATTGCAATAATGAAATGCCATCAAATGTACAATATGTGATAAAATCCACATAACTCCAACTATAAATGATTCCATGTGCAAAGCAACATAGATGGAGAAAAATATGCTCGAAAGTAAATGTCATCCAAAGATTATTCAGGGATGAGTTCAAAGACAAGAAATAAATATATCTATATCAACACATACTCTATTTGCCTCTAGTGCTTTAGAGGAAAAAGGTATCAGAAGAGGAATTTTCAAGGCAAACCTTGAAACATAATAAATATTCCTATAACAAAAGAAGCCCAATCAAGATGCCATGATGTAGAAATAATGCAATCAAATGGAGCATTAAAGAAAATGTAGTATGAAATAATTTTCATAAAATAAATGACAATTTTAGTCTATTACAAAGGAATAAGTATAAAGAAAAAAAATATATAGACCAAGAGCTCTATGATTGCTAGATCCTAATACTATTATTCATGAAGAAATTATCCAAGAATATGATGTAATAGAGTAGATTCATGAATTTGAGCAATGATAAAAAATGGCAGTTGTCAACCATTAGAATCCATGGAAATGGAATGCTCATTTCCCCTAGTTGGATATAATTATTTTCTACAAGGAGAGTTAGAGAATCAAAATAATAATATCCAACCAAGATCCTAGCTAAATAAATTCAATATAAAGAATCAAATGACCAAGGAAAATGAGAAAGGATGTAGTCTATTTTGTTACTTCATTTTAGATTCTCTTATTTTTTCTTAAGCTCGGATCTTATTTCCCAACACTTCCAAGCATATAACCATCTGGTAGCAAAAATGGACGAAGACCAGCAGTGGGGTTTCTTGAAACTCGATATTTTGGGATGAAGCATTTAAAGTTAGAATGGATACCACGGTATGAAGCATAGAGATATCTAGATAAGGAGATATAGTGACAGAATACATAGGATAAATTGTACTCAATTCCAAAACTATATTATACCCTAACCTAGGAAAACATTCACATACCTAACCCTGGAAAAAATACCATGTACCTAGGCCTAATGGTATATCTTAGGGTAAATGGGAGGGTATTCATTCACTTTCACAACCCATCAATTGTTGAGTGAAAAATCATAGGTTTGTCACCAAGTTGTTTTCATGGGAAAGTTACTGTCATAAGAAAAATGGCAACAAAGTTATTTACTTTTTATATACTTTTCAAAACTTCAGCCAATAGTTTTAGGAAACTCTTAACTAAGAGTTTATTAGAATTTATAGCCTAGGTTGATAGTTATAAATGGAATATAAACTCTTGTTTGATAGTTCTAAATAGAATCTAAACTCTAGTTTGTCCCTGAGAAAATTTTCCAACAAATTTCTCGGCTAAAAACTCATCAAAATCCCGGCTGAGATTTTGTTAACTTGAGATTAAATTGAGTAAACTCTCAGCCAAAGCATTATAAAACTATCGTCTGAGAAATATTTTGAACTGTCAGAGAAAAAAATATGTTGAATTTTTTTATCGATTGAGACATTTATAGACCATAATGCACATTTTATTGATACTCCAAAAACTATTTCCCAGTTTTGTTTTTTGACCCATACTTGCTCCGCATGCATTTTAGTAGACACATAAAAAAAATATTTTAAAATAAATAATAAAAAAGTGTTTCTTAAGTACATTTTGTTCAAGTATTTTAATTTTTGTTCAGTGTTGGTCTCCTCAAAAATATGCATGGTGGGTAGTCATTGGATGCAAAATCTAATTCCACATCCATTGAGTTTCCATAGCTGAAATTTGAGTAAATTCATAAGAAAAGTAGAAAATACAATAGAAAAAGGTAGCTTTATTTATTTATTTTTTCTAAAAATTCATAACTCATATTTTATTATTTTATAATATTTTATTGTTTTCCTTGGGAGGCACATTTTTTACCTAAAAATACCTTAATGAATGTTGTGCAACATGTGTAGTACAAAGATCATATATCATAATCTACATATGGAGACTTAGAGAGAGACGAACTCCCCAAAGGTCATGCACAACATGGGAAACCACGTCTATTCAAAATGATGTCAATGCTTTCCTAGAATGGGAAACTAGGTTTTCTAATACAAAAACTAATATTCTTAAGTACTACAAGAATGTCTTAAAAAAATATAGGCATGAAGGGTCATTTAATTTACTATGTATTGTTCTCTAAAGTAGCAAACTATCCTTCAGAGGAGGAAAAATAAAAGGAAACATCAAAGAGGTGTGGTATGACCCACTTCCTCTAAGGATGATTGCAACATGATAAGGGTGTGTTGAAAACACCCTCGCACTTATACCACTATTCTTCCTCCATGCTTCTAATTAAACCATGAAACTAAGGTGATCATGAAGCAAATTTTATTCTCCAACATATCCAAGCATAGAAATATTTCGTACTAGTCTTAATCCTAGGCCTATAGAGCTTGGCCCATGAATCTTTTCATGCGCTAATAAAACTCGATAATTCTCTCAAATTTGGTTCCATGAATCTATTTTATTTTGGATTTGGAATGAGGAGTAGAATCTCAATCTCAGTTTGGTACCTATCCTAGAGAGGCCTAAAATCTAACCTTTTGTCTAATAGCTACACTTGATGATGTTGACCTCACTAGTTGAACAATGAAATGCCTTCTCTTGATCTATAGCTTCTATATTTTCCCTACCTTTAGATGGAGTGTCTGACTGTAAAGAGATTATTCTTTATGAACTAAACACTATTCCATGAAACTAAAATGAACTTGTATTCCTATACTAATGAGAGATTGGCAATACTCAATACTAGTATGCATATATTTGAGAGGATGTAAAGAGGTAAATGAAGGTAGAAGTTAGCAATAACCTCCCTAAATTCTCTTATCATCACAATAATTAACCACAGATCCCAAAGACTAGGTGGGATTCCTATATAATTTATTGCACTACTTTTTCTCATTCCTTATTCCTCCTCATGATTTTGAGCATTATCGCTAGTTCCCTTGACCTAGTCTTGCAATGAAACATTAGCTACCTAAGCTTTGCCAAGCTCTTGAGATGTATGCTCCCCTTGCATATTTACATGATTTGCACTTGTGGTTTCTAGGGAGGTGGGAGTAGATCTCAAGACTCCATACCTATGACATGCATCAACCAAAGTGGAAGGGCTCTTACCAAGTTGTGCCCTCCTCATTTCTTCTTCGAATATATCTTAGGGATATTCATTAGATATTTAAAATAAATATTTTCATTTTAAAAAATAGTTTAACATTACAACTAAAAAATATAAATTTTAAAATAATAATTAGGCTTCCTTTTTAAATTATAATGACAATGATGCTTTTAGAGTGGAAAAAGTGGAGGAATATGCTCACATAACTATTTTCATTGGCAAGATCTAATTTGGAGAATTGGAGTTTGAGACATTTTGAAACATGTTTGAGGCATCAAATGTCATTTTTTGGAGAAAAGAATTTGTCACTTAAATTCTATGCCCCTAGAATTATTCTACACATAGATATGTTTACAATGGCATAAGAATTTCCTCAATTGAATTAACATGAAAACTTTATGCCACCTAAAAGTTGACCTTCTTGTTGACCACTATGATTCGAGAAGATGCCAAGTCAACCTATTATTCATGGAAAATGGGTTATCCATGTGATCATGATAAAGAAGACTCTAGAAGATTCCATATTATAACTCTAGTTAAGAGTTGAAGGAGTAAAACTTAACCACTAGTACGCTATCGAGTTGTGTTATAAGCATCCCACTAGTAGGAAAAGGAGTTCCATTCTATTCAAGTGTATTTTGTTCCTTACATAAGAAAAGTAGATGATAGTTGATAGAGAGAGGAAAAATGGGGGTGGGGTTGTATATTGCAGCAACCCATGATCCATTAGGTCTCAGTCCTTTATACTTGCCTCCATTTTCATTCAGAGAAAGAGAGAGTAGAGGAATGTCACCTTTAGACTAAGTTTCCTCCCAAAAAGGTTTCCCAAGTCATATCTTGTATTATTGTATTTTGTGATTGCTTATTTTATTTTTTCTCCATTTTTTCATAATTATGATTTTCATGCATATGCAATAAACAATAATTAACAAACCTAGAAATCTAACGAGAATTTAACCCTCATAGTGTATACTTGAGATTTTCAAATATATTCTAGTAGATATGTCGTAACAAACTATCTAGTGGAATATCCATGGCCTTTGTAAATCATAATGTAGGAATAATTGTGTTAAGTGATTTAACATATAACTTTAGTAAGAGGGACAATGTCCCTTTCAAAAAAAATGTTGTGACAACATGGTTTTTAGACTTAGTATATTCTTAGGAAATTGTGCCCTAAGGGATTGAACTTGTTGGTATTTGTTTATCTTTTTCTTTTAGGATGTCAGGTGATACTGAGTCAAATGGAAGTGAAATATTATTACTATAATTTGTTATTTTAGATCACCCTTAAGGTTGATTTTTCACAAGAAATAAATCTATAAAACGTCATGTAAATAATGTGAATTTCCATAATTACAGTAATTACCTTAGACCTAAATTTCAACATTGTCACCCTCCTCTATCCTTATAGAACTTACCCTCCTCGATTACAATATCCTTATAGAACTTAAGAAGATGAAATTTATAACAATTATATTCGAAATGTCCTTTACACATGCAAAAGTCATAGAAGGAAACATTTTTATTCATTAACACACCTTGACAATATTATTATTTCCTTGAGTGGAATTAGCATCAATAATATTGTTACATTTCCTACAATTTTTCTCTATATTTTCTAACTTTCTCTTTCAACAAGCATCTTTAAGAATATGTATTTTAAACATTTTTGGTTTCTTTCAAATTGGTGGTATTAGACTATGAATGAACCTGGCCTGAAATTCTCTTTCATATCCATTATCTAAGTTGAATCTTTTTTTTGTAAAATATGACTAAATCTATTAATAAAGGAGCAATATAGTACAATCAAGCCTGGAAACAGGCAGAGCCAAGAGAAACATGAACATAGGCAGCCGGAAAGGATATGCATCCACCTCGGCTCCTAGAAGCGAAGATAAGAGAGAAGAACATAGCAAGAAGTGACTAGAAAAACCAGAGAACAAAACAAAGCAAATGATTCTACCCTACATGGGAGGGATCAGCTATGCGGAATTTTTTTCCTTTCTTTTTGCCCACTTTGACCCATTCAGGAGGGCACTGCTGAACTGGCGCGATTTGCAAACTGAGATGGGTTGCTTGAGATATTTCCTTGTCTGAGTCCGAGGTGGAGGATTCATGATTCCTTTTCTGGGAGCATGGCTAGACAGAACAATCCTCAGGGTCAGCCGAGGGCGGTTCCTACGCTGTCGTGGTCTCCATTTCTTCCTCATTTATCTCCTCTTCATCCGAGGTGAAATCAAAATCATCCATGGGGGGAGGGTCATGAGGCTTCCAGCTTTTGGATTTCTGCTTATGATTGGCTTTCTTTGTTGGGGCAGGCTTCGAGGGACAAGAGCTCTGGAGATGCCCTGTGAGATGGCAGTTGCGGCAGCGGAAAGCTGTATTCTCATAATCCAAGTACTGGGTCCAATGAAAGTCTCCAATTTTGAGATTGATCTTGTCCAGGAGTCCTTTGTTGATGTCTATTTCTGCACATATTCTGGCAAAGGTATATAGGCCTTTTTCCCCTCTAGAAATATTTGTGTCTAGGTAGCAGCCTAGAGAGTTGCCGATTCCTTGGAACACTGCAAAGTGCCAAAGATGAGCTGGGAGATTAGGAAGTCTGACCCAGATTGGGAGCTTGGTGATGATTGCCGAAGATGGATCGAAGTCCGGGAACCAGGGGGTGAGGAATAAACCTGTTGAGCCCTAGAACCAAGGCCTTTCTTTTAGAGCCTTTTGGTAGTCCTCCTCAAAAACAAACACCGTTATGAAAAAACCCTTTGAGCACAATAAAACCTTACAATTGTTGGTCCAGTTAGAGTGGATCCATTGGTAGAGATCTGCTATCCGTGGCCACAACCCATTGAACCTGCAAATAATGCCTTGCTCAGCAAGTTGTTGGGTTTGCTCATCTAAGGTTGGATGCACTATTTCAATGGAGGGAGTCTCCTCAAGTTTGTCCACCAGAAAAAGTTTGGGTGCCTGAGCTGGTGGTACTGTCTTTTCCTGCCTCGGTGAATGGACAACATCCTTGTATGAGAATGCCTTGGCTGAGGAAGACTGTCCTACCGCTCCCCCTCTCAATCGCAGGGAAAGGAAAATCGTGGCATTTCTTTTAATGCTGTAGAATGAAAGGGGGTGGAGCTCCTCTAGTTGTTTACCTTCGTGGAGAAGTCGTTGAGCTGCCGAGGGAATTCCCAGCTTAAGTTCCAGTGCATGCATGAGGTCCTTCACCAGATCCTGAGAGCCTACCCAATGTAGCAGAGTTCTTGCCTGAGAGGAGCTTGATCTGGATCTGAAACGAGGCTTGCCAGAGTGTTTCATCTCGCTCAGGCATTTCGTCAAACAGTTCGGGCTCTAAGTCCAAACGTCTGAGTTTGGGAACCCTCGCATGATCATTCTCCAATAGGAAGTTGTTGGATTTTAGGCTCTCGGGGCAAGCGCAGCCTATCTTCTTCTTAGGTTTCACCTCGGCCTTCGATTCGGCTTCCCCCGTGTTCTCGTTACCATTCGATACCCCTGCCCTTGGAAGGCTCCTGGAGACTTGCACCTCAAGTTTCATGTTGGTCTTCAAGGCCTGCAGCATTTTATTGACATTGCTGGCCCCAAATACTCTGTGGACCCACGCAAATTTGTGGGGATCGTCTGGAGGGAAGTAAGGAGCAAAAACACATTCATTTGTGCAGCGTCTTCGCAGCAGTTTACAGGCGGCGCATGGCGTAGAAATTGCAGATTTCATTTCTGCTTCTCTCCTGAAACTGATCTCCAGGCACTGTTGATTCTGATTCGAGTCATTATATTTCTTCCCGATAGAGGGTCCGGGCCAAACCCAAAGGGAAAGTTCAAATACATCAGTACCATCGACCAGGCAGTACCATCGACCAGGCCCGAGCAGGCACGAAAACCTTCCAAGGCAATGATGATCCTTGAGTGCAGCTGCGGCGCGGAAACGGGAACTGGAGAAGTCTAGCTCTGTCGCCAAAGATCGATCAGCTGCAGGGGTAAGACAAGTCCGTGAATCAAAAGTTCTAACTCGCAGGATCGTGTAGGGCTTCCCTGCAATGGCTGTCCCTTCGACTGAGATCCTATTGTCGGCAGCGCTGAGGGTTTCAGGAAACCTAGCCATCGCGCTCCCTCCTATAAATCATTATCTAAGTTGAATCTTGTACACATAGTTCTTGAATTATTAGATGTATTGATTTACCATCTAAGTAGAGCTCTATTATTGTTTAACTATTATCAGTGTTGTTCCTAACAAAGTAAATGGGATAGAACATGCCCTTTATACAGATTATGAATTTATTATATCTCATTTTTTTGTGGCACTATGGGTCACTCCATTTTGCTTGTAATTTTCTTCTACATAATTATTAGATAGTAACTCCTAGTTGTATAAAATATTATTTCTAATTATAAGAAAAATTGACCATTTTTATTATTTCACCTAGATTTATATTTCATATAAAAGTGAGTATTCACAAGAAACACTTCAGAAATTTATAGCTTTAGAAACTATATAAGAAATAAAGTTGTCTAAAACCAATTTGTTCATGTGTTATATGTACACTAAATCTAGCACATCCACAGAAAAATATAATAACTTATTTATTTTAAAATAAATAATAAAATTTTAAATAGTCCTTAAGTAGAATGCATATAATATAAATAATTGCACAAAAATATCAAGTCCTCATTATTTCTTAAAGAGTATTACATCTCTGCTATCTATTCAGAAATTGTCAAAACAACGATAACTAATAATTTAATTTACAAATAGAAAATAGATAAATATAAAACAATTAAGAAATTGATATAAATAATAAAACCAAAAAAGAAATATGATGGTATTGCATTTCCTATCTATTTCGTATCTATTAATATATGAATTTACAAGTATTAATAAGATGAAAAGATATAAATATAAAATGTAATAATTCAATAAGGCTTATGTCTTGAATTGTCTATCTATATCATTCTAATGTGTCTTGTCTTTACAAAAGTTGCATATGTACACAATATTCAGATTCTTTTTTGCTATGCTTGTGGTGGTGAACTCTTAGCACTATATTAAAGTTAACTTATTCATTAGGTGTCTTCTTGAATCATAAAGTGATTAGAATCTTTTATCATTATATTAAACCTATTCTATTCATCATGTATCTTGCTCAATCCTAAAATTATTGTTCTAATAAAGGGTTGAGAATATAAACACCTAGCTTATTAACTTATTACTATGTATAATGACATGTTACTTATAAAAAACAAAAATTATCCGTGTTTCCAACTAAGATAAAATCTGATTGGATTAAGTGTTTCAATATAATATAAATTTGGAGTGAATGGCGATTATAAAATAATTTTTATAAATATTTATTTTTAATATATTATAATAGTTTTTTAATTAAAAATAAAAATAAAAAAATTTATTTATTTTATTTAAATTAATTAAAAAATATGCATTGATAAATCAATGACATTGGAATGAAGGATGTAGCCTTGTTTCTCAATCTCTTAAAACAAAATTCAAGTAATATTCATGGAAATTAAAAATGTACTTGTTTTTTTAATAACATATTTATTTAAAAAATATCAAAATTATGTAGTAATTCTATATATATGAAATTTTGAGTCCAAAAAAATGAGGGTTTAACATTACGTTGCGTAAGTTGATTAGAGTAATGAGGTGTTGTCAAGGAGGTTAGGTCGATTCGAGTAAACTAATTATTATGTTTATACATAAATACCAATTGTTCTCGATCATCTCCGTTTATGAAAAGGTGCGTCCCTTAAAATAAATATGAATGCACTTATATTTACATTTATGGAACCCTAATTAATAGCGTTGTTTCAAAATCTGGAATATTAGGCACAGCAAATCGAGGAAGGCAATCGATTGTCGCCAGAAGAAAATAAACGCGATGGAGCCGTCGCCGAAGAAGCAGAAGACAGAGGAGAATGAGAAGGCAGACTTGACGGTGGAAGATACATGCAAGATTTTGGAAGCCTTCAGCCGCGAGCAACTGATGGAGGTTGTGCAGGAGGCGGCAACGAAGCACAGCAACGTTCTCGACCTGGTGCGATCAATAGCGGACGGCAACCCCGAGCAGAGAAAACTCTTTGTGCGGGGCCTCCACTGGGATACAAATACAGAGTCGCTTAAGGCATTCTTCTCGCAGTTCGGGGAATTGGAGGAAGGATTTGTGATCATTGACAAGAGAACTCGGAAGAGCAAGGGCTACGGCTTCGTCACCTTTAAGCACATTGACGGTGCCCTCAAAGCCCTGGAGGAGCCAAAGAAAGAGATCGACGGCCGTATGACCGTCAGCAATTTGGCATCCGCCGGTTCCGACCGTTCCCCGCCGCGCGTCGAACGCTATGATCGAAGGACTCCTATGCGCAACGATTTGAATCATCATGGGTTGCCACAACCGAGCCCTAGCGGTGTCTATCCTGGTGGTCATCTGAATAATCATCAGGGCGTGAATCAACCGATGTTCTTTTCTGGTGGGCCTATATTGCAATCCCCGCAGTCGGGCATCGGTGGTTTTGGAGGGCAGGCTTTGTATGGCGCTGCACAATTTTGGGGTTTTGGTGAGAGTGATGCAACAGTTGTTGTTGGGTCTACAAACGTTGCTCACCAGGCCACATTGGATGGCCCGCCCCAACAGCGTTTAGGTTAAATTATTATCGTAAATAACCAATTTCTATCTCTAATAAATTGACATAAAAATGATATGGTACAGTATTGATCCTCAACCTTATGCTCTCAGATAAAAATTAATTCATACATCATTTTAATTCAAATACCACATCAAAATAATTGAATGTCTGGTAAAAAACTTATTTCTAGTTACTGGATCCATATTATGCTTGTTTAGATTTATTCATTTCAGTATATAGCTTTAAAATATCATTCGAGTATATAGCTTTAAAATCTCAGTTTTGGTCTGATAGAGAATGCTTAAATGTCATTATTGACAAGTTATATTTTTTAGACCGAATTAATAATCCTGAATATCATATCATTCAAACAATTATTTTAACGTGAACTCCTTTGTATTTGTAAATTAATTATTCGTTACAGTTTTTAAATTTAGATCTGTAATTTGTGATGGCATTTGTACGTTCTAAAAGTTAGTTGTTGATAAGAATAAATATAAATTTTATTTTCGAAATTTTATCCTTGATTTCATCTAAATAGTATTTTAGAAATTTGAGCTCCCATTTGTGTAAATTGTTTGTGCATTTTATCGTGTCGTAATAATTATTTATAAAAGATAATTAGGTTCATTATTTATTTTTCAATTTAATATTAAT
>APFE030872904.1:0-50571 GCA_000404065.3 Pinus taeda
AAAACCCATAGTATTGGCCCGTGGTATTGCATGTATGAGTCATATATAAAGGATAGAGACTCCCTGCGAGGAGCATCGTGTCTTGTTTTGTAATCTAGCTCTGCTCTATTGGAGGTTGCCCCCTCGAAGAGGCCTGTGAACATTTCTCTTTGAGTAATAAAATCTTTGCTATTCTATGTTCTGGGTATATTTTCTTAACATATTCTGTGTTCTTGGTATTTTTCCGCGCATATTCTTGGTTCGGTATTGCTTTGCAGGTAAAGAAGCATAACACTTTTTCCTTTTTCACCTACCAGTTTTGCCTTCCAAGCCTGGAAACATGGTTTTCCTGACTATCTTGGTCCTTCTAAATTGAATGGTGGTGGCAATTCCTTCAAAAAGTGCCTCCAAAAAGTGCGCAGTGCCTAAGGCGCTGCGTGTTTGACCAAAATGATGATATAGAAATGCCTTAAAAAGATAGAAAATAATAGATGACAAAAATTGAGCCAAGGGTCTTCAAAATTGTTTGAGAAGCTGATATCTGAGGTGGCTAGACATGGAGTGAGGCCTCAGCAAGTATGTCAAGCTTTATATTCTCCTCATGGTGAGTTAGGGTTTCAATTCTTTCCCTAGCAGTTTTGAGTTGTGTCCTTGCTATTTAGTTTCTTCGGCAATAATACTTTGCTATCCTTGTTTGAAGGTCAGTGTCTCTTTTATATTTGTCTAAGAGGCTTTCAATATGAGTGTTCACCTTCTCCAACCAATTCTCCCTATTCTCATTTACCATTTTGGAAAATTGCTCATTTTTGGTGAGCTCATTAGCTAGTTCAAACTCCTTTTGATTTTCTAGCTCAAAAGCTCTCTTTAGGACTCTAGTCCTTGGCCTTATTCTTGGCACCTATTCTTCTAGCTAGTCACTATATTCTCCATATGCCTCATCAAGTAAGGCCTTATCCTTTTCAACCTCTCTCTTTGCCTTGATTAGCTGAATCTCCATAAGCTCATGTTTGACCTCAAACTATTTGTTTTCTTGCTCATAGTATGAAATAATGTATTTGGCCCTTTGCAAGTTGACTTGGAGCTCTCCTCTGAGTGCATTATTCTCTTTGATGACAATGGTTGTGTTTTCACTGCCATCATTTTCACTTAGGTCAACTAAGTGGAAACCCTGCTCTGTCTCATGGACGTCCTCCTCCTTTTTGTGGCCTCCTCTATTCCCTGTCTTCTTCTCTATCTATTTCCTCTTCCTCACTATGTGGTCTATTTCCTCCTCTGCCATGTTGTTTAGTATCAAACCCTAGGGAGGTGTAAGGTAGGGGGAATTTAGTTTTTAGGGAATAGTAAATGGGGAAGGGTAGATAGGGAGATGATGGGTGTAGGGGTATGTGTATTTGAATAGGAATATAGGGTAGTGGTATGATTGTTGGAAATAATATTGGGAGGGGGGTGAAGCAATATTATTAGATCAATAATTTTATTTCCCAAAAGGATTTATATATGCTATTTCAGTGAAGTGAACTAACATGTACATGCGACTGTGCTTAAATAAACCAGCGTATATGAAGATAACTTGTGATTTAGAAAATTTATTGCGTGTTGAGATTAAAGCAATATATCAGAGATTTATTAGATAGTGTAGTAAAAGTAGAATAAAGTATCACACATAAGCAACACACATGAACACCAAGATTTAAGGTGGAAACCCAATGTGGGTAAAAACCACCAACTGTTGTCATATCTATCTTATTTTAATAATAAGAAAATCTATTTACAATCTTGTACTGGTGCAAACTCATACCAGTACGTAGGCTTCTAGATGTAGAAGTTTACAACCTTCTCTCGTTCTCTAGCTTCTACTGGAAGGGAGCTACAACCTCCTAGCTCTTGTACTAGCCAATATGTTTACTAGTACATAGGTGCCAGCCTACAAAAAACTCCACTCTTCCACCAGGGACCATGTTTCATCAATTTTCAGATTGGATACTCCTGGACCACAAAACCACAATCTGAAGGCCACATTTTGTCAAATTTTCACACTGGACCCATCAAATATTTTAAACTTAAACTGCATCAACCAATATTCAATTTATCTGAACAATCAGATCATTGATACCAAAACCCTGTGTTCAACCCAGAACCCTGCATCATTCAAAACTAGTTGTAACCTATAAAATCATGCATTAGAATGTATATGCTACTTAGTTGAAACCAACCCGCGTGTATACACTCGTTCTGTGAATTAAACTTGCGTATACCTTCAAAACTACTGCAAACGTAAACTTTTGAATCAAGTCTGTACCAACCATCAATATATTGAATATCTACAGAGCTTTACAGAGGTAGGGGGAGAGATCACTTCTTCTCACTTATACAATCAATCAATCAAATGCCAACCTCCTTATGAATTCGGTTTTACATTCATATCTAATAAGACTTCATTGACAAACAATAGTAAAGCAACATAATTTGATTAGATAGATTGGTCATATCTGAAAAGAAGATTTTCTTTTGTATACGCTACTTGAAAGAACCAAAACTGCATGTACACGCTCTATGGCTGAGACGAACCTATGTACAAATATGCAAATATTGACTCAGAACTTTGCTGCAATTCCAAACTTCAGACAAACCTAGTTCATGATAGATAATAGATAGAACAGGCACAAAACATCAGATCTAGTCTCAACCAATATCATATAATTCAAGAATAAGTCATTTCAAGTCTCATGATTCCTGATCCAATATTGAACTCAAGGTGCACATGAATATTTCAGATCCAGTCCCAAACACAACCCTACAACATAAAATATAATTCAGATAGAAGTATTGCTTAGAATCTTATTGCTTGCACACTTGACCTAATGATCTTCTCTTCCTTATATACTCTTAGGCCTTTCTCAATACCTTGGACCAAAACCACTTAGGACCAATACCTTGGACCAAATACCCAGGGTCAATACCTTGGACCAAGTACCTTAGACCAAATACCTTGGATCAATACCTTGGGTCAAAATACCTTGGACCAAAAACTTGGTTTTCTAATATGTAGGCACTTTTCCTCTTGTGAAAGTGCGTGTATACATTATACGCTCCTTTTGTTCTCTTAACCAATGTGTATACAATTTTTGGACAAAGTGAACTAGCTTATACCTCTCTTTCTTCATTATTTGGAGTCTGACCTATAATCCTTTGTTGTTGACCTATTGTACCGTGAACTGTCATCTGAGTGAATTGCCATCAAGGACAACACCTATATCATAATTCCAACAATCTCCCCCTTTGGACTTGATGGAAACAACAAAACCAAGACACTCTCCCCTTTTGACATCAAGGGCAAAGGGAAAACCAATATATTCTCTCCCTTTGACATCCATTATGTTTTCCATGCTCCCCCTAAGTACATGCTGAATTCTCTAATTGAGCTCCCCTTTGTATGTGCTGAGATGCACTGGAACTATCCATGCTCCCCCTGAGCACATGTAGGGTCTACAAAAATATTCTCCAAAAGAATAACATGACTCTATAATTCAACTATGTGAGTATGACCTTACTATCACCAATGACTCATACATACATCCATCTCCCAACCAAGTGGGGATATACCAAATTTATTTATACATGACAGAAATAATTACATCATCCATCCCATGCAAAGTGGGATACAATTTACATCATTGTCCAAGAGGACTCATTCAAATTTATGAGAAGACATATCACACCCTAGACTTTTACATGACTTAAGCAACAAATGGTATAAATATCTGAAGCCATAGATGGACTCAGAAACCATAATGCCAACAATGCTTAATGTATGTGAAGGCTAATGCTTCCCCTGAACTTGTGCTACCTGTGCATTGTTAACAAGTCAATGATGAAGGCATCTTTGTCAGTCAGATAAAAAATAAATGAACAAAGCATATCGATAGACAATAATCATCAACATCAGAGAGAGCACCCATATCAGAGCCCGCACCACTGTTTTTCCTGTCTGAAAAACATATATGCTTCGTGACTCACAGAAATCAGCATGTGTACATGACTATACTTTATGAAACACATGTATAATAACTTTTCTCTGAAAAAGTGGGCTTTAACAATAGGATAATGCAACAACTACTCCCAGCTTTTGTCTGAGATATTCAAATGTTTCTCTAGGTAGTGGTTTAGTGAATATACAAACAACCTGCTCTTTGGAAGGAACGTACTCCAATTTTACCTTTTGTTCAAGCACTTGTTCACATAGAAAATGGTACTTGATGGGTATGTGCTTGGTCTTGGAGTGCATGACTGGATTCTTTGAAATACTGATGGCACTTGTATTTCACATAGAATGGGATGGTGGAATCATGTTTTCTGAATGTCTTGCAAATTTTTGCATCATCCAAGTGTTTGTGTGCAGCAAGATGCAGCAACCCACATATTCTGCTCGCTGTAGATAAAGCAATTGAACTTTGTTTCTTTGTTGAACCAAGACACTACCTAGAACATATAGAATGCACCACCGTTAGTGTTTTTTTCTATCATCAACTTACTGGCCCAATCTGCATCTGTTATGCATGAAGTGAGATTTGTATCTCTAGGATACCAGAACCAAAGTCTTGAGTTCCTTTGAAGTATTTGAAAATTCTTTGATTGCATGAAGTGTGATTCTTTGGATTTACTTGGAATCTCCATCTATTCCTACTACATGCATGAGTCAGGTTGGGTACCTATTAGATAAGCAGACTGCCAATCATGGATCTGTAGTTGGTTTGATGTACTGCTACTGATTCATCATTGGCTGAGACTACATCTTGTTACCATTGGGGTACATACAGGTTTAGAATCTTCCATTCCGTACCTTTTCAAGATTTGTTTGAGATATTTGGTTTGTGACAGAAAAATACCATATTTAGTTTGTTGAACTTGTAGACCAAGAAAATAGGTAAGTTCACCAAGCAAGGAAATTTCAAATTCTTGCTGCATTAATGAAGCAAAATTATCACTCATGGATTCTTCATTGGTACCAAAAATGATATCATCAACATAAGCAATAATAATTAGCAATTTATCAGTTTCAATCTTTGTATATAGATTGCTATCTGTAGAACCTTTTGTAAAACCTTGTTGGTGTAGGTATTTTTCAAGGCGGTAATACCAGGCCCTTGGAGCTTGTTTCAAACCATAGAGAGCCTTTTTGAGTCTGAATACAAGTTTTGCATCATTTCCAAGAATGAATCCTTTTGGTTGTTCTTCTAAATCTCCATTAAGGAAGGCTGATTTTACATCCATTTGGTATACTTTGAATTTATGAAAGCTAGAAAGAGCAAGAAACATCCTTATGGCTTCAAGTCTGGCAACAGGTGCAAAGATTTCTTCAAAGTCTATACCTTCTTGTTGAGCATACCCTTTACAAATAAGTTTGGCCTTGTTTCTAATGACTTCTCCATTTTCATTTAGCTTGTTTTTGAATATCCATTTAGTTCCTATAATATTTTTATCATGAGGTCTAGGAACTAATTCCCAAGTATCATTCTTTTCAATTTGCTCAAGTTCTTCATCCATGGCATTGACCCAACATTCATCTTTGCATACATCATTTACATTTTGAGGTTCGGTGGAGGATAGTAATGCTAGATAGCTTGAGGTCCGTGTAGTAGTTCTTGTTGTTTGTACAGCTGCCTCTTTTTCCCCTAAAATTTGAGTTTCTGGATGATTTTTTTGAACATACCTGGATGGAGTCTTTTCTTCTACCATTATCTCTTTTTCTAGTGCTTCATTGGTTTCTTCTTCAATATCATTTTGATTTGATGTGGGAAAATAATCCCCATATTCTTCATTGTCATAATCTTCTAATGATTTTATCTCTTTTGGATTTTTTCATGCTTCATCAACTACAACATCAATGCTTTCAACAATTTTCCCAAGTATTTTATTATAACATTCATATCCTTTAGTTCTAGAAGATAACCAAGAAGAATACCTTCATCTACTCTGGGTTCAAACTTACCAAGTTTTTCATCAGTCCTTTTGATAAAACATTTGCTTCCGAAAACTTTAAAGTATTTTACAATAGGAGTCTTTCCATACCAAAGTTCATGTGAAGTTTGAGTGCTATTTACCCGAACATTTTCTTTGTTGAGAATAGTTATGGCAACAAATGAAGCTTCACCCGAGAAGGTTGTAGGAGTTCTAGATTCATCTAACATAGCTTGAGCCATTTTTTGAACTTGTAGGTTTTAACCCCGTACAGAAATTACCTACATACGAATTCTAAAACACAACAAATAAACAATGTGAGAGCATAACACATAAAACACATATACACAGAGATTTTTCCCTAGATCCCAAAACCAAGACTACCAGCTTGATTTTTCATTATGTTCCTTTCAATGTTACAATACATATTTATACATGCTGAAGCATCCAATACCATGGACGGAAAACCATTGCGTCCAAAACCATGGACCGAAAACTATCGCGTCCAAAACCATGTGCGAAAATCATGCACAAAAGCATAGGTAGGTCTGCCCAACCTAATATAGGGTCCAAAAAAAAATTTCCTGCGGCGCTGCCCCAAACCCCATATAGGGGGGCTACCCACCCCCCTCAAACCCCCCTATGACCCCACACTGTGCAATTAGCACAACAAAGGGGAGGGCTCCACCCCCCCTCTAACCCCCCCCGTTCACTACGCGCCCTAGTCGTGGAAAGAATAACACAACCCAAAAAAATTGTTCTATTCACTCTTTCTACCACACCATTTCCTTGAGGACTCCTTGTGTTGGAGAATTGCCTTTTTTTCCATGTTGTTCACAAAAGTAAAAGAATTCATCCAATGTAAATTCCCCTCCTCGATCAAATCTGAGGCATTTGATTTTTCGATCTGATTCATTTTCAACTAAAGCTTGAAGCTTGGAACTTTTCAAATAATTCATCTTTATGCTTTAGAAGACCTATCCAACACATTCTGGAAAAATCATCAATGAACAAAATAAATTATTCTTCTCCACGAGGTGACTTTTCCTTGATGGTCCACATAAATCAATATGGACAAGCTCAAGAGGCTTACTAGTTGACCCTTCTTTTTGCATGAAGTGACTCTGGTTTTCTTACCGATTTGACATGGTTTGCATATTTTATTTTCTGGGGTGTTGATATTTGAAAGATCATGAACAACCTTGTGTCTGCATGCTTTTCTTATTTGAGAAGAGCTTAGATGTCCCAATCTTCTATGCCACAGCAAGTTTTCATCATTTTTTCTTATATAGCACTGTTGTTGTCCTCCATTGAGTATGTATAAGTTGTTGGGAGTTCTTGTACATTTGATCATGGTCTCTCCTGTATCAAGCTCATGAACAACACATCCGTTTGATCGAAACACTACTTCGTTTCCTTGATCACACATTTGACTAACACTCAATAGGTTATTCTTTAAACCATTTACATACATAACATTTCCAACTTTAACCTTTTCTTTCAAGAAAACAGAGCCTTTACCTTTTATGACAGCAGAAGTGTCATTTCCAAATTAGAAATTCTTTCCCTTTTCTAAGTCATTATATGAGTGAAATTTTTATTTGTCACCTGTCATGTGTTTTGAGCATCCACTGTCGATGTACCACTAATTTTCTTGTCCTTCTGCATACAAGGCATCTTTCTGTTTGAGATTATTTCCTTCTCCGTATTTGGGATTTAATGGAGTTTGCTCCTTTTGAGATGTTTGCTGAAATTTTCTCCTGCATTCAGATTCTTCATGACCAAAGTTGTTACAAATTGAGCATTCTAGTTCACTTTCAAGAGGAGAAAAGTTATTATATGAACTTCTCTTGATCCATGTTGCATTCCTTTGATTTTGTGCTTCTCTAGTCATGATGATTTTGTAAGCAACACATTAAGAAACTTTGTGCCCAAAATTATGACATGAAAAACATTTCCCATTAAAGAAGTTCCTACGACTATCAATTCTATTAACCTGGTGATTGTAGTTTCTATTGATATTCATCTTTGGAGCAAATTGAGTATGATTTGCCTGAGGTTGGTTGTGTCTTCTATTCATCCTTGGAGTAAATTGAGTATGCTTTACCTGGTGATTTGCTTTATGCCTTTGTTGACGATTGTCATACTGTTCACTGGTCTTTGCTGCACCAAGATAGCTTTTGGTGGAGGTTGACGACTTCTGTGATCGAGATGCTTCTTCAGTATATCCAAGAATTGTCTTTATTAGAGGAGAATGCTGAAATTTGATAATTTAATTTAAAGTTTCTGATCCTTTAGCAAATCTAAGATTGAGAGATTTTTTTTTCTCAAGATCCTTTCTTAGACCCACAATTTCACATTCTAGTTTTTCATTGTGTTTTTCTTTTTCAGCAAGTTGGTATGTCAAGGTATCTATAATCATATTATTTTCTTCCAAACATATTTGAGTTTAGATATTTCTCTCTTCATGAAGGTCTTCCTCTTCTAAAGAATCCCAAAAATTATCATTGTCATAAGCCATGAAAAGTCTATAATCATCACTATTAGATAAACCATCACTATCCTCTTCTAAACTATTCCAAAAGTCATTGCTATCATAAGCCATGAGAAGTTTCTAATCTTGTCCAGTTTCATCTTCATCACTATTAGATAAACTATCACTATCTTCATGAGTATAGTAACTCCTTTTATTCACAACTTGTTTTCTATTCCCTTTTGCATATTCCTTTCCTTTTTCATATTTATCTTTATGAGGACATCTGGTAGCATAATGACTGACTTTTCCACAAGCAAAGCATTTGAAGGGTAGCTTACCTCTAAACCTTCCAAAACCCTGTTGAAGCTTCTTGACAAAGTTTACCTCATCTTCTTCTTCTGAAATATGTCCAGATTCATTGTGTTCTTCCTTTCCTTTTGCTGAAGCTTTAAATGCAACTTCTCTCATATCTGATGGTCCTCCTATTCTCATCTTGAAGGTAGTTAATATTCTGTGAAGCTGTTTCATAGTGATATTCTGCATATCCTATTTTTCTTCTATGGAAGACACTTTGGATTCAAATTTAGCAGACATGGATCTCAAAACTTTCTCAACTAAGGTAACTTCCTTTATTTCTTCACCCAGATTCTTCATACAATTAACAATCTCATATATACATAAGAAGTAACTAGCTATACTTTCATCACTATGCATCTTAAGAGTGTCATACTGAATTCTGAGAGTTTGAAGCTTAGCATGTTTTACTTGAGAGTCTCCTTCGTAGCTTAGAATGATTTTGTCCCATATTTCTTTGGCTGATTTGAGTTGCATGACTTTGAAAAACTCTAATTTTGACAGACTTCCCAATAAAGTATTGACAGCTTTGGCTTTGGTTTCATATTGCTTTTTACCTACCACATCTATAAGAATTGTTGTTGGAAATGTATATCCTCCTTCCACAATTTCCCAAACATATATTCCAGGTGATTGTAGATAGGCTTTGGTTCTTATTTTCCAATAAACGGAGTTGCTCCCATCAAAGATTGGCAGTTTTATGGATCCTGTGCTTTCTTGATTATTCATGATGCTGGATCTCCCTTCAAGTGATCAAGCTTCTTCTGAAGGACCTGCTCTGATACCAATTGTTGGAAATAATATTGAGAGGGGGGTGAATCAGTATTATCAGATCAATAATTTTATTTCCCAAACAGATTTATATACACTACTTCAGTGAAGTGAACTAGCATGTACACGTGACTGTGCTTAAATAAACCAGTGTATATGAAGAGAAATTGTGATTTAAACAATTTATTATGTGTTGAGCTTAAACCAGTACATCAAAGATTTATTAGACAGTGCAGTAAAGGAAAAATAAAGCATCACGCATAAGAAACACACATGAACACCAATATTTAAGGTGGAAAACCAATGTGGGTAAAAACCACCTGTCTTCTTTTAATAATAAGAAAATCTGTTTACGATCTTGTACTAGTGCAGACTCATACCAGTACGCAGGCTTCTACTTGCATAAGGTTACAACCTTCTCTCGTTCTCCAACTTCTACTGGAAGGAAGATACAACCCCCTAGCTCTTGTACTAGCCAATATGTTTACTAGTACATAGGTGCCAGCCTACAGAAAACTCCACTCTTCCACCAAGGACCACTTTCATAAATTTTCAAACTAGATACTCCTGGATCACAACACCACAATTTGAAGGCCATGTTTCGTCAAAATTTCACACTGGACCCATCAAAGCTTTTAAACTTAAACTGCATCAACCAATATTCAGTTGATCTGAACAATCAGATCACTGACACCAGAACGTTGTGCTGAACCCAAACTCTGCATCATTTAGAACTAGTTGTAACCTCAAAAATCATGCATTAGAGTGTATATACTACTTAGCTAAACCCAAACTGTGTGTATACGCTACTTCTGCGAATTAAAACTCCGTATACCTTCAAAACTACTGCAAAGAGAAACTTTTGAATCAAGTCTGTACCAACCATCAATATACTTAATATCTACAGAGCTTTACATAGGTAGGGACAAAGATCATTTCTTCTCACTTATATAATCAATCAATCAAATGGCAGCCTCCTTATGCATTCAATTTTATATTCAGATCTAAAAAGACCTCATTGATAGACAACAATAAAGCAACAAAATTTGATCAGATAGATCAGCCAGATCTGAAAAGAAGCTTTTCTTTTGCATATGCTACTTGAAAGAACCAAACCTGCGTGTACACGCTCTTTGGCCGAGACGAACCTATGTACAAATCTGCAAATATTGACTCAGAACTTTGTTGCAATTCTAGACTTTAGACAAACCTAGTTCATGATAGATAATAAATAGAACAGGTGCAAAACATTAGATCTAGTCTCAACCAATATCAAATCATTCGAGAATAAGTCATTTCAAGTCTCATGATTCTTGATCCAATATTGAACTCAAGGTGCACATGAATATTTCAGATCCAGTCCCAAACACAATGTTTGATCCAGGTGGATATTGGTGGCCACCCTCTAATTCCACGTGGATCCCCTCTAGTGCTTCTTTCAGTTCTTTCATTTTCCTTAATTATAGCACAGTTTACTATTTTTAGCAGTTTTTCGGGTCCTAAACTTCCGGAGCCGTTTTGAGGCCCTAAACGACGTTTTTTGGGAAATCTACCGCTAGCAACTTTTTTGTCTAAAAATCGTCTTTTCCGTCGTAGTCCTCAGAGAGATCTTTCCAACGGGCTATCATGCGCGTCAAACGGAGATAAGAAGACCAATTCGCGACCCCGGGAAGTTGATGTACCAACTTACCCAAAAACGGGGCCCACAATTTGGCGTTTCATCTTCCAGGGTTAGGTTTTGGAATGTGAAGGGTTTTTCCATTGTTTCTCAACAATAAATAGGCCTTCGAGCCTCATTGTAACACAGTTCAGAGGCATAGCCACACATCTCTTCTTAGAGATAAGCTACCATCTCCCTAGCTGGTTTATTTCTATTTCCGGTTGTAAGCATATTTCAGTATTTTCCATGAATGAAATGAAGTATTATTTCCACTGCATCTTTGTGTATATGTTATCTCTGTATTTTATTGCGTTCCTATTTAAATCTGGATCAATGTTGCAACATAAAATATACTCCAGATAGAAGTATTCCTTAGAATCTTATTGCTTGCACACTTGGCCTAATTATCTTCTCCTCCTTATATACTCTTAGGCCTTTCTCAATACCTTGGACCAAAACCACTTAGGATCAATACCTTGGACCAAATACCTAAGGTCAATACCTTGGATCAAGTACCTCAGACCAAATACCTTGGATCAATACCTTGGATCAAAATACCTTGGACCAGAAACTTGGTTTTCCAATATGTGCGCACTTTTCCTCTTGTGAAAGTGCGTGTATATGTTATACACTCATTTTTTTCTGTTAACCCATGTGTATATGATTTTTGGACAAAGTGAACCAGTGTATACCTCTCTTTCTTCATTTTTTGGAGTTTGACCTGTAATCCTTTATTGTTGACCTGATAAACTGTGCACTGTCATTTGAGTGAGTTTCCATCAAGGAAAACACCTGTATCATAATGCCAACAAGTTTAGGGATGGGGGAAATCATTTGCAATAGAGGGATTTGGGAGCTTAGGTAGTGTGGTATCACCTAAGACTTAGGGTTTTGAGGATAAAGGTTTAGGGAGTATCTGGGATATAAATATTTGGGGAAAGGGAAGGAGGGTGAAGGGACATGTATGAAGGGGAATGAGAGTGTAAGGGTAGTGTTGGGGGGAAATATAGGGTTTAGATATAATATTAAACACCAAATCTTTAATAAACCTATCAAGCACTTAGGAATTAACTTGATGAGGACGAAAATCACATGCTGCAACTGCTACTTACTTGTTTTAAGGTTGAGAATGCTTAGGAGGAGCTGAGGAGGTAGCTAGAGTGTTGCTAGACAAACGTGCAATGCCAGTGCAAAGTGCGCAATGCGTTAGCCAAACGTGCAGTGCCAGAAGGAAACACACAACACCAAAAGGAAGTGCACAGCACCAGAAGGAAATGCATGACGCCTGCTCTGTTTCTGCTAAATTTGCCCACGAGTGCAAAAAACTCTCTTAGGGTTTGCTCAATAAGTGTTAGGAGGAAAATGGAGGTAAGTTTGAAGGCAGGAAGTCTTTTATAGGTTATTGAGTTTGATCTTTTTCTTTTCAAACCCACTTTCTAATGTTTCATTTGACCCCTTTTTGACCTCTTTGCTAATTTGTTTTCTGACTCTTTCTTTTGTATGTGGATGATGCTGAAACTTTGGAAATCTTCACTAACATAGTGACTTATTATGTATGATAAACATAAAATTACATAATTAAAATAAAAATTATTACATCTCTCTTTTGAAATAAAATTACAAACTGGAATGAAATTCTTGCTTAAAATCAAATTTGGAACTTCAACAACCATGGTTACATGCTTGCAAACCCTTATTTGACTGAAAAAAGGGATATTATCTTCTTTTCTCTCGTACTTTGCTGGCCTTATGCAATGATATGATATTTTATTGGACCTTGGAAAATGAAACCTAAGTGACCTAATGGGAATTTGAATGACTGAACTCTAGGTGGACTTGAATGACATAAAACATGATGAAATGAGGTTTTATAGTCAATGTATGCTTAGCAAGACACATGAAGGCGGGTCAGCAAATTTTGATTTTTGAGAGGGGATCATGATTTTTGATTTTGGGCTACCATAAGTGAATAAATTTTTACATGATGACCTAGGTGGAATGATAAAAATTTCAGAATGGGACCATAATATGATATGAAAAGAGGATTTTTGATCACTAATGGCAGTATGCAAATACTGACACTAACAGGAAAGTCAAAGAGTCAAAGAAAAAATATTGAAGAGCTCTTCTTGAGCATATATAAAATGTATATGAGTCAACCTAGTGTCTAGACCTACCCTCCAAGACAAGCACAATCCTCCAATACAAGCACAAGAAGAATTCAACCAGAAAAACAATGTAGAAAGCAATCATGTCTACCTCAAAATATATATAAATATCAAGTCAGCTCATAGATGGAGACACATCCTTTCAATGGACATGTCAGCTCAAATACAGGGACAAGCAATTATATAAAGGAGCCTCTACCCTCACTATTTTACAGTGACATCTTCTCATACCTCTCTAAAATCTCAGACAACTAAAGTGGTATAGGAATCTTGGATAAAGAAAACAATTCAGTGTTTAGTATGGAGGAGGATCCCTATGGTTTTCACGTGATTATCTCAAATAGAGTCTCGGCCTCCCTGAAGTCTCGAATATCTGTGTCTCAACATACCTAACACAGTCATAGTCTCATCTCATGTGTGATGTGAAGGATCTAGGTGATCTCACAGTAACACCCTCTCATAGTCTCGGTATAATGAGAAGGATCCCAGTGTAGCATACATCCTAGACACAATCATCTCCTTGACATAATTTCAATCATGATATCAGTCATCATCGTAGAGAAGAAAAGGTCAAGATAATGATGAAGACATTGGTACAAATATATATATATAGATATATATATATATATATTAATATATATATATATATACTAATTTAGAGAGAGAGAGAGAGAGAGAGCAGAGGATATAATACTATATTATATATATATAATATATATATATATATATATATATATATATATATATTATTATATATGAATGGAGATCTCATTGGTGTGATAAATTTCTCACTAAATGTGTAGCGTTGGTGCAACAGTAATGAAGATCTTGGTGAAGGAGCAGTCATGGTGCAACAATGATGAAGATCTCAATGAAGGAGTAGTGATGGTGCATCAATGATGATGATCTCAGTAGTGACAAGAAGAGGATTGGTGTCTTGGTCTTGGAGTGGCATAATAGGTCAAGGGTCATGGTCTTGGTATTCATCAATTGGAATCTCTAAGAATAATTTTGTGTGGGTTTTCCTCTCCAAAAGGGAGAGGTTTTGGCCATCGAAGAAATTCAACATATTTTGTTTTTGTAGAAATTTGGTGAACTGAGAACACATACTCTAATAATAACAAGTGAATATTGTGCTAAGAAGAAAAGGTTAAAATACCTCAAAAATAGTTATCATGCCAAGAAAAATCTCATTAACTCTAATTTCCCTAGATTCTTCAACATGGAATGAGAGCTAAGGTGCTGAACTCAAAGGAAGAGCAACAAAAAAAAGACATATAAGGATCAGTTTTTAAGAAGGGAATCAAAGCAAGTTGAAGGGCTTTATCAAGATTGAAATATTAGTCTACAACAACAAGGGTTTTTGTCTACATAATGAAGGAGACAATCTACAAAAGCAAGAGCTTGTCTCTCCACAATCATCAACAAGGCCACCAAGACCCTCACCAAGATGTCTACAAATCAAGGTAACTCAAAGGACCTCAAAGTCAAATATCACCTCATCTTGGAACAATTTGAAACCCGAACAAGAACCCTGATCTACACTACAAAAGAAGGAAAAACATATTGAAGGAAATAAGGTGTGGTCATGTTCAAGAAAGAATCATCTCCTTGCCCTAGAATAAGGTCATCCGAAGAAGCAACAAATCATCATCAAAAGGAGAAACCTTTTATTGAGGAAATATTTTCTCATTCAAAAGAAGGTCATCCAAGAAGAAGTAGTAATACATCTTCTTCAACCATCATCAAAGTAATCAAGGTGAAGATTTCATCTTCACATGTTAAGTGAATATCTTTTCATTATATAATCAAATTTGGTTAAATGACTTCACGTTTGAAAAGAGATCTATAAATCAGTTCGGTCATCAAGATTCCTTTCATAAGGAAGGAGGCTAGACATAGTCCTCTAAGTAGCTGAAGTCAATGAACATATCAAAAGGTCTCCTCTAAATTCATGGAAATGGATACTTATGAAAGATCACCTCATATAGAAATATTTGATACATCAAGGAGATGTATATGAAACTCATTCTTTGAAGATGCAATGAATAAGGTCACATGAAAGATTATCTACATGAAAGTAAAGGGTATCAAAGGATGTAGGATATCTTCATAAGGTCCCATCTACAAGATCTAGGGAGGAAGATAACAATCATTGATTCATAATGCACTAACAATAAAGGTAAAAAATATCGATGGGATAAGAAAGTTACATGATTCAACAACTTATGGTCTCTATGCTAAATAGAGAAAGACAAGTTGATGGAAAAATTATTGAAGGATAAAATAACTCAAACATGTGCAGAAAGGAAAGGCCAGTTTGGTCCTCAAGAAAGACAAATTAGTATAGCAAAGATTCAATGCTATGGAAACATTATGGAAAGAAGCTCATATCACTAGAAAGATGGAGGAAGCTGAAGAAAAAGGGCTAAGAACAGAGGGAGTAAGAAATCTCTACTATGATTTATATGATATCCCTCATAAAAGGGTCCTATCATAAGCTCCTAAATATTGTGTTATAGATATGACCAAGATAATAAGATGCATCATGGCATCATGAAAGCATTAGAAACAAGAACTCGTGACATCACCATGGGAATCATGAAGAAAAAAATCCATGAATAAAGGAATGACATGATGAACTAAGGAGGAAAGTGATCGATGGCTATTGCCCTACAAGGAAGAAGCTCAACTAAATTTCTTGACATCAAGGAGAGAAGTTGACGGAGCAGTTGAAGGACCCATGAAGAAGAAGTTGATGATGTGTAGAAGATTCCCTAGCTAATAGGGAGCTCTAACAAGTTTCCGATTAAAAGGGAGCTTGGGAAAGTTCCTGATCAGAGGGAGCTTGGGTACATTCCTTCAAGGAATGTGCATATCTTCCCTAGTTGAGAGGGAGAGATAGATACAACATTTTTGTCTTCACTTTGGAAGAAAGAATGGAGGATTGGGTAATCATTTGGCATCCGATGTTCTTTGAGGATGTGTAGGGCATCCAAGACAAGAGTAGGCAAGAGGACTAATATTATTTGAGGAGGAACCCAAGATACGAATAGTCCTAGAAGGTCATACTCAATGAACACCTAGTTGGGTATTACCTTGAGAGATAACGATGAAGGTGTCTATAGTCATTTGGCTCACCAACATTGTGTTATGATCTAATGAGAGATAGATCTATTAGTCAAGGCCTTGGTTTGGAAACAATGTTGGTTGCTATGATTTTATACAGATGGGTTACCAATCCAATTCTTCTTATGGGAAATTTTCGAGATTGAGAATGACCAAGTACCATTATGAATACCTCCCTAGTTAACAGGGAGTGTTGAAGAAAATGTAACTAACTTTGGTCTTCCTAAATGTAATTTTGATCTTTGTACTTGTAAAAGAAACGAAATATTATTTTTGTAAATGATAAAAATTAGTTTCTTACTCATTGCATAGGTCTAACACATGTTAAATTTCTATAGGAAAGTTAAGGAGTAAAAGAAAAATTTTGAAGAGCTCTTCTTGAGCATTTATAAAATGTATATGAGTCAACCTAGTGTCTAGATCTGCCCTCCAAGACAAACACAAGAAGAAATTAGCCAACAAAACGATGCACAGAGAGAGAGAGAGAGAGAGAGAGAGTTGGCTTACAAATGGAGACACATCCTTTCAATGGAAATGTACCCTCACAGTTTTACAGTGACATCTTCACATACCTTTCTGAAATCTTGGAAAAGTAAAGTGATATAGGAATCTCGGATGAAGACAATAGTTCAGTGTTTCATATGGAGGAGGATCCCTATGGTTTTTGGATGAGTATCTCAGATAAAGTCTCAACCTCCATGATGTATTGAAGATCTGTATCTCAACATACCTAACACAGTCATAGTCTCAACTCATGTGTGATGTGAAGGATCTAGGTGATCTCACAATAACACACTCTCATAGTCTCAGTATAATGAGAAGGATCTCGGTGCAGCATACATCGTAGACACAATAATGTACTCAACATAATTGTAATCATGATATCAGTTAGGATCCTAATGAATACAAGGTCAAGATAATGATGAAGACCTTAGTACAACTATCATATAGATATTACCTCTAAATGGAGATCTCATTGGTGTGACAAATTTCTTGCTAAAGGTGTAGCATTGGTGCAATAGTAATGAATATCTTGGTGAAGGAGAAATCATGGTGCAACAATGATGAAGAGCTCGATGAAGGAGTAGTCATGATGAAATAATGATGATAATATCAATAGTGACAAAGAAGAGGATTAGTGTCTTGGTCTTGGAGTGGCATAATAGATCAAGGGTCATGGTCTTAGAATTTTTCAACTGGAATCTCTATAAGAATAATTTTGTGCCTCTTTTCCTCTCCATGAGGGAGAGATTTTGGCCCTTGTTGGAAGCCAACATCTTGCATTTTTGTCTCTTTGTTTTCATAGCTATTTGTTGAACTAAGAACACACACTCTAGTAAGAACAAGTGAAGATTGTGCTAAGAATAAAAGGTTAAAATACATCACAAATAGTTATCTTTCCAAGAAGAATCTTATTAAATCTAAATTCCCTAGATTCTTCAATAGAATTAGCTCATAATTGCATAAGGAAATAGGAGGATGGAGGAGGCAGAAAGTGGCTAAGTGTTGGCTAGAGGCACTCAATCAATAGTGAGAACAATTTTTCTTTTTTAGTTGGTGCTCAAGTTGGAGCATCCAATTGTAATAGCTTCTCTATTCAACTAGTTAATGCAAAATATTGGAAGGGGTTTTTCCCAATTGGGTTCCCTTGTAAATCACTGAGTACTTGTGGTTTTTATTATTGAATGTCTATACATGTTGTTCTAAACTATGATTCCCATTCCATATATTAGTATATAATTTGTTTCCTGATTTCAGTTTGATTTCTTGAGTAGTTGCAATTTCTATCAAATTTCTAGAGGTAGAAGAGGAAGAGACTCTCACTCTGAAAGTTCAAACACCCATCCTCCATCCTCTTCACAACTCCATGAGCATGTTATATCTAGACAGGCCATGACTCACTATGAAGAAGCCATTATAGAATTAGTTCAACACATTATGGTAAAACTTCTCTGTAAGGATTGTAGATTTATTCTAGACCATCATATTGAAAGGGAAATGAGGAAACTTATCCTAGAAATTGGTACTTGAACTTAGACTCATCAGATATCTTATATGCAAGCACTTCAAAACTCTTATAGGAAGAGTTATTATTAAGTAATTAGACACTCAACAATATGCTTTGGTTTTCCTTGTAGAAATGATGGACAAAATCAAGAAGCTAGACCAAAAAAGCTATTTCCTAGCCAAAAATTAAATAGACATTACTTTTACCCCCTCTGAAGAGCAAAATGACTCTCCTCCACTAATATAGGTGGATTTCCCACAACATGACATGATTAAGGGAGCCTTTTTAGTTAACATTTTGGAAATGTATTTTGATTATTTATCATTTCAATTTAAGGGACACACTGGTTACTTTCATGATATGTAATGTAAAAAATTTAAATCTCTACTACTAGCCTAGTTTCCCAAGCAACACAACAGTAGCATGGGAAAATAGTCATATATCTCCTATATTGAAAATTAATATAAATTACCCAACCTTACAAAAAACAATAATATACAAATCAAAAGGTAATATAATGTTGATATATCAACATTTTTCAATAATTTTTAATAATCTTAAAAAAAAGACATGATATATCATAAAATAGCTTTAATCTAATTTATAACATTATATTGAAAACTATTATTCATAAGTCAAGCCAAAATGATCTTAGTTGCAAATGGAAACATATTTAGAAAAATGGTTAAAAACCTATATTATATATATATAGAATTTTTATTTTTATTTGGAAAATCTCAACTTTCATATTATAGAATTTTTTTAAGGAAATATCTCAATTTCTTGAACACTTCATCCATTATAAAGAGAAACCCATTAAAAGGTCCATAACTGACTGATAACATTGAAAACAACTAATAATTAAAGTATTTTATTAAAAATAAATGTAATTCAAATTTTTCAAGTCAAGATTTATGGAAATTTATCTTCATTTTTTTTATATTTTTATTTATTTATTTTATTGTTCCTATTATTGGATTGAATTTATGATAATATAAATTTTAGAAATCAATGCACAATTTATATTACCTTTCAATTTTATTTCATATATATATATTTAATATTTATCTAAATGCATAATATATTTCATTATAAATGCATCATATTACATATTCCTAAGTACTTTAGTTGAACCTACATCTACTAGCTAAGCTTCAACAATATTTTAGATTGGGACCTCTACTTAAGATGACATTTTACAAAATTTCTTAATTTGTATGTTTTCATTTAATTGCTAAATGAAAATGGTGACATTTTTAATTTTATTTGTGAATGGTAAATGATACAAATTTTAATTAGTTTACAACGAGAAATAAACAATGTCATAAAAGATTTATTTTTTTATTTTTCCAGAGTAAGAAAAAGCGTGACATAATTCATAATAAAAAAATATTTATATCATACAAATTGTTCTTCATCATGTGATCAAATTATTCAATCTTTCAACTTCTATTCACCATATAACATAATTTTTCCATAATATATACACGACCTCAATAAACATATACCTACATATTTTGTATTAATTGAACTACCAAAATCCAAATAAAACTAAAAATGATAGCACATATAACAAGTGCATCTGGATTGGATATCCTCCTAAAAGTAGCCATATTACCAAGCCTACACAACTAGGAAGAGAGAAATATTCCCCCTATCCAGTAGTGTCTCTTCCATATATTCTTCATGGTATAAGATACTTAATGTAGCAACAACTCCTCTCTTCGATGGATGATTTGCCTTTGTATTCATATCTCTAAATAGATGTTGGAAAGTGATATGCCTAGAGTAAGCAATGATATCATTAATCTTGTTTTTTGTTTGTTTGTTTGTTTTGTTGTTGTTGTTGTTGTTTTTTTTTTTTTTAGTTTGTAAGGGATGGTGCATCCAACCTAGCATCACTGTTTATCTAGTCAATGGTAACCTTGGAATTTTTAAAAACCTTCAGATATGAAATATCTTTCAACCTAGCAAAGTATAAGATGCACCATAAAGTCAATAAATCATCCCTTTGAATTGTTCCTCTTCCGGTGTTCTAAAAAAGTTTGTATATACGAGAGTTAGACAAATGGAGAACCCCTCTGCTCTCACAATCAAAATTCACAGACACCCCATCAAAAGAAGCTATGGGATAAATCTTTGCATGTCTAAAGAACTTTCTAAAAATGTGATTGTGTATCTTGTTTGATTCATATGTTTATAAGTAATATCCAACCACCTTTGTGTAATAGAAAGGGATTGGAAGATTCTTCCCTTCAAATAATTCTGCATTCCTCATCTTCCAAAGAAACCAGAGCATAAAAAGAGGAAGTGCCTCATGCGTGTGATTCCTTTGTGCCCATTCCATCAAACAATCACTAATAAAGAGTTGATTCCAATTTGAATGGATTCCCAACATCTCATTCACCTCTACCCAAAGACACAGAAAAATTTCTTTGTAGAAATAAATGTATGGCATATTCATCTTCAGAATGTGCACATACTACGTTTAGAAAAACCCTTTCTTTTTAAATTATTCCATGTCAATACAATTCTTTAGAGTCAACCAAATGAAAAACTTAATTTTTAATGGTGCTTTCCATCACCATATATTAATAAAACACCACCATGTCTCCTTTGGTGCATATGTTTTTTCTATATGTGAATATGCGTCTTTGACTGAAACAACACCATCAACACCAAATCCTTTCCAAATAATGTTATCTGCAAGTTAATTTAGAAAAATACCAACATGTATAAAATATAAGGTATATGTCTGCCACTCTCAAGCATGTTCACCTGATAGTTCGATTTCCTATGTCGACAACCGTCCTGGAACACATCTTACCAGATTAATTAGTTTATAAATTTGACATAGGTAAAATATATATTTTGGCCTAAGTCTCTCCTTTAATTGTATGGATAAGTTAATATGCCTTGATTTTCCAATTATGTTATCCTCTCCCACCAATATAAGTTGTCTTGAACCTGCAACCCATTGGATATTCCCTGATATCCATTGCTTGATGGAAATCAATCTTCTCCATATGTAATAATAGTTCCCCTTCGACTAGTTCTGAGACCTTAGCAAATCATAAACACCCAAGTCTTTAAAGTGTTTGTCCATAACCATATCATGCCATAAACCCTCCTTAAATATTACTCTCCACAAAGATTTAATGATAATATCCCATCCAAACTAGAAGATATTTCTTAGACCCAATCCACTATCTTCAATCAACCCAATAAGATCATCAAATTTAGCCAAATTGAATTTGTGTCGATCCTTCAATCATAGCCAGATAAAGTTTGCCATAATGACTCTTAACTTTTTAAATATGTTAACATGAAATTTTGTCACCATCATCCACTAAAATGGGGTATTTTTTTATAGAGGCCTTTGTAAGCATCACCCTATTAGCACTAGGTTTGTATCTTCACAAAGGGTCCAATTGTTTTGAGAATCAATTGATAACTTCATTTAGAAAGAGTGAAGGCTTAAGCATTGGACTATATTAAAATTTTATGTGAAAGGATGGAATAAGGGTTAGGAACATGTCAAATAGGTTTATTATTTCATGCCTAATGTTTTACCTAAGTTTTGTAGCCAATCGAATGAAGTATATCGAAAACAAGTGGCGCTACAAAATATTTTTGTAGCTCCTACATGAAATATAAAGTTAAAAGGTTTCTAACCACCCTTTGAAGCATTTCAACTGCCCAAACCATTTTTTAAGTAATTTAGCTCATGTTAAAGGTTGTTGTGACATTTGGTGGACTTTACAAGAATAAAGAAGGTTTTAAAGTTAAACCCTAAAAACTACATTTCTTTTTTGTAAAAGGGTTTATTTTCAGCATACTGAGGAAACTAGTTTGCAGCAAACAGAGGAGTTTTTAGCATTTTTTTACAGCATGTGGCAGATTTCATCAGCTCCCTTGATGGAAGCACAACTATGGTTAGGTACATGCAATTTAAAATGACAAAAGTTGCAAAGGGAACAAGTTTAGCAACTAAAGGAGAGAAGTGATTTAAGAAGAAATGACAACACTTCTTTTTTTCCTGTTTTAGTCACTTTGTTCAAATATATATTCCAAGCAGGTAGTGATGCATTTAAAAAAAAAAAAAAATTGTTGGGAATTAGATAATTTCAAAAAACCTCTTTCATAATTTACCTAGACATCATGGCTTGGAAAATAAAAAGGAATGTTTGAGGCCTGCGTTTCCAAATTTTGTAATTAATTTTTTCTTGTTTTAGCCATTGTTTTCAAACTTAGTTTATTAACATGTGGTGATTAATTTCAAAAAACAAAAAGAAGCTGGTCTTGAGAACGTGAATATTAAAAAAAATCTTTATCATTTTTTCAATAGGTGTGATGGTTTGGAAGATACAAATGCATGTTTGGACCCTATTTTTTAGGAATTCTCCAGATTTTTTTTTTCTAATAATAAACTCATAGACTGCTATTGATGAGCCACCTCATCAAGTCGAGTTAGGGATCATATCTGACCATCTCCTTGATTATTTCAAAAATTTTAATAAATCCACGTCAAGAGTTTTTCATATCTATTTCTTTTGGATTTTGAGGATTATTGTATTTAATACTTTCCACAAATTGTGGATCTGAAACCTAGGTAGTATTTCTATAAATTAAGTATAAAAGGAGAACAAAGGGTTGGTTTTTGATGAAAAGATAACTATTGTATGTGTGTTTTGAAAGCTTTATTAATTTACAGTTTGCCAAGATCAAAATATTTTGATCATTGACACAAAGATTCATGTGATGGTATCTCTTAGTCTGTATTTTCTACATGTTTCAATGTTTCTCCCTTTGTAATATCATTTGAATGATTTGGCTTCTGATATTTGAGTGAGAATAAACGTTACATAATTCATCCCAACTTTTTATGCTTTTTCTCATAAATTCAAATATTTTCACTCCTATCTTCTAAAGCTACTTTAGGATTCATCTCATATGCCCTGTTGTAGTGGGTTGTTCTTCTATTTTCCTCTTTCAGCTACAATGATGAAAAATGTCTAGGATGTGCCATCTACCTTGCCTTTGTCAATCCTAATCAGACAGTCAATATCTTGGTAAGTTGCTTAAACCCTAGCTTGTTAACTCCATTTCCCAATGGACTATCTCCATCATGCCCAACCACACCCTACATCAACACAACTCAATTGAAGATCTAGCCATTGTGTGAATGTATAACCAATTGCTAAATTTAGTGATTAGAATGTTAGAGAGATCCCTCTCTAGATTGAAGGGGCTAGCCTTGAATTTGTATGATTGGTTTTGAATGGTTACCTTAGTAATTTCTCTCCTACATCCAAGAGGACATTTTTGAGTGATAACACAACCTACCTCCAATAGAAGGCCACTTCGATCAAAACCCAATAAGAAAAAGCTAATCCTCGATTTGATAAGCAATAGCTTTGAGAAAAAGATATAAGTAAGTAAATCCACATGATAATTTTTTTTAAATAATGAGTCCATACAAGTGGAGTTTATTAAGATAATAAGTGTGGAATGTCCTGTTATATATATTTTAAACCCCACTTGATAATTGTTGGATTTTCGTATTAAATAACTTCATGATAGTCCTTTTCGTACCATCTTCCACCTTCAAATCAATGAAGTGAGGTTCAACTTGCTAATCTCCAAAGCAGAAGCATTGCTAAAACTCCCAATCACCCTCGAGTAATTGAGCCATTCCCGTCATTCCTATTTTCCAAACAGAAGAACATCATCAAAAAATAAGAGATGGGTGATAGATATATGCCTTGTGACCATGATTCCAAAGATATTTTTAGCTTTTTTTTGCCAATATCATCCTATTGAAACTTTCAACAAGAAGAAAGAATAGTAATGGAAGAAGAGAACAACCATGATTAAATCCTCTAGTAGACTTGAATAAAGTAGATGGGACACCATTGATGAGGATAGCAAAATTTACCCATGCAATACAATCCATGATCCACTCCACCACATTAAATGTTAGTCGCAATCTATAGAAAGTCCACTTCAAGAATGCCAAGTTAATATAGTCATAGGATTTAATATGTTTTGTTTCAATCACATGCAAACATTCTTGCATTATAGCAATAACATCATGTATTTGATGATGCTTCAAGAAACCAATTTTTTCTTGAGAGAAATGTATAGAGAATTCATCTCTTAACCATAGTGCAATGATTTTGGAAATCAATTTATATAAAAGATTGTAGAGAGAAATCAAACAAAAAATCATTGAAAAATAATGGTTTATATTTATCTGGAATTAAATCCATAAAAGTGGAATTAAGGCACCTATAATATTTAGAGAAACTTTGGACTCCTCCACTATTTGAAGAAGGTCCCTGCCCATCAGCTTGAAAAAGAAGATACAGAATTCAATCGTTCAACCATCTGGACCCAGACTCTTATCTTTTGCATATGTTCTAAGAGTCCTTTCTACCCATTCTAATGTCATAGGTCAACCAACTTCTTCATTGTATTCATTTGATAAAATCTTTGAGATATATTGCGCCACCCTTATCTGATGTTCAATCTCCAGATCACTCCTAGTTTTATTTTGTGCTTTAAAACATCAAACAACTTCCTTGTGTATGTCCTCTAACCTATATACCACCTCTACATCCTCTTGATTCACTTCCCATATAGCATTATCTCTCCTTTTGTTTGTGGCATATCTGTGCAAATACTTAGTGTTCCAATCTCCTTCCTATAACCAAATTTCCTGGCTTTTGAGTCGCCACCCCTCTTTCTGAATGCTCAGTATATATCTATTCCTATGTTACAGAATTCGACATTCATGTAAAACTTGCCAAGAAATGATATCCAGATGAGATGGATCTGGCAAGTACTCCAACTTCTCATCTATTAATTCCAATTCATCCATCAACTCTTTCTTCTTCTTCATCTCCCATTGTTTGACTGTCTTTCTTAATTGCCTCAAATTTTTACAAGCCCTATTCACATGACCCACCACCTCCTCTTAAGAGTTGCTAGTCCAACAAGAATGTACTAATTCCTAAAAATCCTTCTTCTTCAGCCATGTACGATTGAATATAAAAGGAAGTTTATGACATATTTGCAATTTGTTCCATTCTAATAAAATCGACAAGTGCTCTGATAGCCCAGATGCAACCACCCACAACCTACAACCACCTAGTTGAAATAACATATTATATGTTATAAAAAAATCTATCTAATCTTTTGGCTTTTCTAGACTCACCTGTTTTGCCATTTTTCCATGTTAGGAGAGTTGGAGCCTGGACCACATCCACCAGATTATGTTGTTCAAAAATATGTTTGAAGTATACAACTTCTGGATCTAGTTTTCCTTTTCCACCCTAAACCTCATATATTGAAATGTGAGGTTTAGGCAAGGGGGCTTCAATGGGGAAACAATACCATACCACACGGGTTCATATTGGGGGATATATGTTGAGGAAAAAAAGACATAATATCTTGAGCATATAATAGGGGTAAAGGGTTTTTGTATTGGCAGGTCTAAAATCTGGAGCTCAAAATTAGTGAAAAAATATAAAGGGGTACAAAAAATGTCAATAAAAAAATGGATACCTATAATATCTAGTGAAAGTAGGGGTTCTTTAAATTGGGAAGATGTATCAGGTACACATTGGCAAGGGGTTAAATAATGTGATTTTTAGATGTATTTTCCAATATGTAGTCAAATTAAGGGTATTGTGTAGTATGCCACGAATGCATGTGATATGTCAGAGATTCGTTGAGTGAAGCCCCTCATGTGTTTAGATCACTAGCTAAAATCAACTTGCAATAACCAAAAGATCCTTTGAAACAACATTGTCCTAGAAAACTCTTGTATCTAAATATGGTACTTAGCAATTAAGAATGTGAAACCTCATGTTTGCACCTCAAAACATACCAGTCAACAAAATAGCAAGCAAAGTGTAGTATGGAGTGAACCAAACTCTCAAGGGGTCCCAAATAGCTACAAGACCCCCGGAATGGCCCACACATCTATAGCACATATATGCCACCCAGGGCACATGCTCAGAGAAAATCTTCTTTCCTTCTCCACCAGAGACAGTTTATTGTATAAGAATTAAAATCGGGTTATGTACCTTAAGTATACGTTGCATGGCATTTTTCTTAGAAGCATCCGCAAAGCCATGCATGTGCAGTAACATAATAGTCATCTTGAAATTTAGATAATTCTCTAAACCCCGTGGAGAAAAGGTCCCCTAAAAGTTTGTAGAATCTTCCCAATTAAATCTGAATAAAAACAACAATTCATCAAAGTCACACACCAAAAATATAAATATAACATTCAATTATTATAAATATTCAGATCTTACACATTTACATGAAAAATTAAACATTAAAAAAAATATTTATAACATTTTTTCTTTCCAAGAATAAATATAATATATACTTTATACATATCTGTTATTCATATATACATAGATATACATCATATTGATGATAGTATTTTAATGATGACAAAGTTATAGTTTACTTATAATAGTATTCTATTGGTTAGCAGATAGCTTTTATATATCCCACGCAGTCCAGAATGTAGGTTTATATATACACTTTCATCATTAAAATAAAGATGAAGTGCCTATTCTCCGGGATCTCAGAGATATCAGTGGAAAAGGGCACCAAAAGGATAGGATATGTATTATGTTTGGACAATGAAAACCATTTCGTTGACGTTTCAGGTATATTAGTTGACTTTGCGCTAATCTTATATACATAAATTTCAGATTTTTCAACGGGCATCTTATTTCTTATAAACATTATCTCAACTGCAATGAACTTCAAATTTTTCCTGCAAAGCCTTAAATTCCTGCGTCTCTTTGACACGGCACTCAGATAGACAGAGACGTAGAAATGAGTTCACTCCACTCGTTATTCGATGGTCATCAGAATAGAGAGATATTATTTCAAGAGAGAAAATAAAATGAAGGCTTCCCAAAACCAGGTTCGCAATCCATAACCACTTCCCACATATCTACATAGAATGCAAATTGACTTTTAAAAATGGGTAAATTTTATAGGTGAAATTTAATTAAAAATTGTTGAAAAAGGGTAAATATGAAATATTATATGCGTAAAGATGCATTATCTTAAAAGTTATTAAATTTAAATATATATATTTTTTTTTGTTTAATGTGAGGATTTATTTATTATTTTTTAAAAAGAGAGTATAGTTATCAAAATGTAAGTGGGCTCACTTTCACTAGGTTTGTTGACCAATGTTGTTACTATATTACAAAAAAATAGTAGGAAAAGCAAATTAGAAGTCCAAAGCCTCACAAGCCAAAAGCATCGAATGACAAATAGAACCAGAAGGATGTTCGTGACCATACTTAATCATCATAAGTGATTGACACTGGATTATCCGGCCGAGTCCATCAAGAGGGAGGGGGCGATATGAACGTTTAACATGTTGCTCAAAGTGAGAAAGCCACGTTTCTAGCTTCTTGATCTTCACTGCTAGCAATTTTTGGCCCTGCCAAACAACCACAATCCTTTCTCGTCCTATCGTGTACTTCCAGACAAATCCAGAAACCACTAAAGCAAATTGCGTTGAGCAACAAAGTGGTTCTGTCAGCGAGCAGTTGTACACCCTAGAAGACCTACACACCCCTGCCTGCTACTCCGACCTCTAACTACCACAATCCACACTCCCATTCCTACCACCGCAAGTTGCACATCCACCATGCGTAGAACTTACACCTCCTTTGCCACTTCGAGCACCAGACAATGCCCTCTCTCCACCACCAAACACACACCCTCCCCTCGTGGATCTTGCAACAACCTTATCCTTGAGTGCTACCTCCAACTCCCTTCCTGAGCCACCCTGAATGGACGAGTCGACCATCTACAAAGGTTAGGATAAACTTGTGGAAGATGTCCTATTTATTAGTAAATTTAATGTTGAAAAATTGTAATCTCATCATCCCTGAGTTTATCTTAAAATTTTCATTTCTAATATAATCTTGTTTGCTATAACTTGGTTGATGTTGATGTCAATGCATATTTGAACATATATAAAAAGTGTAATACCCCTTCCGCCAGTATATTGATTAAATACATACTTATACTAAATAAAGACAATATATATTTTTAAAACAAGTAATATAATAACGATGAATAAAACACATGTATCATATATTGTACTCCTCACCTTTCTATATGGAAGCATAATAGTATACAATCTTATCTAAACATATTCTTAAAAATTCATAGTATATAATTTGATTATAATCTTTGGGATTCGTATTTACTGGACAATTTATTTCTCATACACATACAATTTTACAAAGGTTTTTAACTTTAATGACAAAACAATAAAAATTAAATAATTATATTTCCATATAACTGTTAGTTTACAATTTGCTTTCTATCTCTTCTTGAACTAAAATAGTTTCCTAAACTATTTCTACACTCAAATTATTATACATCTACTAACTCACAAATTGCATGTTTAAAGTTGACTGGCTGAAATGCTCTTATTTCTCATGTATGAGATTAGTTTTCACCAACTATATTGTATGAAATTATATTTGACCACCTATCTTATTAATTACTTTGACGAGAGAAAAGCTCATTTAAAACATAAACATACATCATAATTTCATGCTATTGGGTGAAAACATGGTAACTGGTTACATTTTTAGTGAAAAATGCACGTTTGAGTGACTTTTATAAGCGCTTCATTGGGCTTCTTGGGTGCTAAAAATGTAGCTAGATAGAGAGTTAAATAAAACTCTTGATCGAGCTATAATGCTAGATCAAGTTTTTTTGTATTAAATATCGCTCCCGCAATCGGTGTGCGCCATTTGCACAGACCATGGGTAAACTAAAAGTGTTCAAATCGATCTTTCCAACAACCCCGAGGCTCAAATGAAGATAGATATTCTATCCTTTTGTCTTTCTTATTTTTTGCAAAATTGAACAAATTAATTAAAAAAAAACAACCATGTACAAAAACCATGAGAACCAAAAAAACAATCATACAAAAACAATGAAAACCACAACAAAACCCTTCAAAAGAGCATAGAAAATCACAAAACTAACCAAGAAAACAATAAAAAAATCCTTCAAAACAACTTAGAAAACCAAAAAATCAGCCTTGAAAACTACTAAAAAACTCTTCAAAAAAAATCTAGAAAACACTTCAAAACCACCAAAAAAAACTATAATTTAGGTATAATTTTTTTTCCTTATTGCAATGTTTTTTTTTTATTAAATGCATATTTTCTGATTTTGAATGGTAATTTTTTTTCTAATTATTCTAGGTGTTAAATTTTTTCTTTAGGAATTTTGTGAAATAAATTTTCAATTTTTTTTTTTTTTGTTATTAAGAGCTTGAGATTGACATTAATGAATATATATGAGAATATGATGCGCCAAGGATAAACCTCTATTTATAAATTTATTATATTATTATATTATATATTATTATTATTATTATTTAATTAAATTAATTTCATATTTTAAATATTTTTAATAATAATATATTACCATTCTATTAAAATTAAATTTAATTTTAAAGTTTATATATATATATGTATAGAAATGAAAAGAAAACATTAACTTAGTTATATATAATATTTAAGCAATATTATAATTATAACTAAACTATCACTGTTTTCATAACCATGTAACTTATTTAATTATTTAAATATAATAACATTATCTTAATTAGATTTTATAAAGTTATAACATATCAAAATATATATTATAGAGTTTATAACATGAACATAATTCTATAACTATTTAACATTACATAAAAATGTATTTTAATAAACATATATATATACTATATTATACATAACATAACTGTAACGGATAGTCATACAAACATAATTATATAACATATATATATTTTACTATTATAACTATAAAATCATATAGTTATATATTTACAATCATATATAAATATAATCATAATATTTATCATAACATAAAGGTCATTTGGAACATATATAATATTAACATACAATAACATGTATAACATGTATTGTACATAAATATAATATAATGTAACTATAACAATAACATTTAACATAGCATAATTATCTAAAACATAACATGTACACACACGTAGCATTTAACATATAACTATATATAATTACGTGGAAAGGCGTTATATTATGAGGTTCTTCCTCATAATACTATAGCAATATTCATCGTCATAAAAAGAATATACCAAATCGATGGTTGTTAAAGAAACACTAATTTGACTATTGTCAAAGAAGACACGTGTCATTTTATGTTACATGAGGTGCAATTCACTCAGGGAATTCAACGCTCAATGCTAATTCAGAATAGGCTAGAACTTCGTATCTGTCAAAACCAACTCAGACTTTTTTTAATTGTCATCACGAGCGTTGTAAATGCAATTGCACACTACATATACTGGTCAAAATCTTTCTCACATTCTCATTGGATCAATACATAATACCTTGTTTCACGATCTCGAAGATCTCCATTTTCCCTAAAAATGTCTTTTAGTCCCTCTAAACGGCTCTAGAAATTTAGGACTTGAAAAAGATACCAAAAATAGTAGGTAGTGCTACAATTAAGGAAATTGAAAAGAAAGAATGGTGGGGGTCCAATTGGAATAGATGGGTGCCCACCAATATCCACCTATATCAGTCCTCCCCCCTTAGGAATTAATGGTCCCCATTGCATTGAGTGCCTCCATGAGATGAGGAAACTCCTACTGAACTTAGTCCCTAGTGAGCCACTTGCCTTGGTACAAGAGTTGACCAACTTTAACAATACAATATAGTTGGATCTTCTGTTGTCCAGTGTTCTTAATCTATGTGTCCATAATCTGATGAGTTGTGTCATGTTTCATGCAGTATGGGTTTAACTCTTTTGGTGTGAGTTGTTCTACAATGTCTGATGTGTCCAGTAATGGTGGAAAGTATGGTCGAAGGCGGTCTACATTGAACACTCGGTGCAGGCCAAGCAATGGTGGAATGTTGAACTCGAAATCTTTGTCCCCTACATCCTTAGTGATGTTGTAAGGCCTGCATCAAAGTGGGTGAAGCTTATGGTGGGACTTAATGAGGTGCTCCTTCTGCAAATGTAAACAAAATTTTTTGCTCGCCTACAATGTGTATGACACTCGACACTGACAATGAACTCGATGTTGATTATGACGATGCTTGTACTTAGTGTTGGCTATGTCCAATATGTCATGGACCTTCTAGCAGATGTGTTGAATGTTCTCAATGAAGTTTTTAGCCCTGTTAGCGTCGGACTAGACACAAGCCGAATCTTCCTGAGTAACTACAAATTTTATGGCCACATCAATGGGACATAGTGTTTGGAATACCAACCCCACCTGAAAGGGGTTGTGGCTAACTGAGCTATAGAGAGATCTGTAGTAGTTGTGCTAGACATAGGGGAGGCTTTCATCCCATATGCATGGATGTTTCAAGTTGTACATATACAAAATGTGTACGATCATCCTATTGACGACCTCTATTTGGCCATTTGTTTAGGGGTAGGGAGTCATGGAATTAGTGATCTTGGAATCCAAAATCAACTAGAGACTTGACCAAAGTGTACTTAGGAACTTGCTATTCCGATTTGAGATAATGGACTGTGGGATCCCAAAATCTACTCACACTCATTCAAAGAAGAGATTAGTAGTTGCTTATGTTGTGATACTTTTCTTGCAGGCTGCCAAAATGACCATCTTAGAGAATATGTCGAAAACCACAAAAATGCAGTCATTTCCATGCTTAGTAGAAGGAAGGATTGACATGTAATCCATGGAGATGGATTCCCAAGGTAAACTAGGAGTAGGTAGAGGAGTATATAGGCCTTGCTTCTTGATGGTTAGTTTGGAAATGGTGTAGGCAGTGCAAGATATGATGTACTTCCCAACATCTTGTCGAATATTTGGCCAATAAAAATACTTCTGCAACACTGCCATTGTCTTCTCTACCTCAAAATGTCCAGTGACCTAACTGTAGTGCACCTCCCAAACCATCTTGGAACGCTCGCTTGAAGGAATACAAAGGTGTTCCAGGTGGCATAATAGTGCATCCTGGAGGTGAAAATTTGGAACTTTCTTGCCCTCAAGGAGTGTCTGGTATGTGTTCCCAAATTCTAGATCACTCTTCTAAGATATGGTCACCCTGCAATCTTATCATCACAAGAGTCAAGCACAATGGTAATTTCCATGACCGGTGGTCAACTAAGGCAGTATGCAACATTGTTGGTGGTGCCCTTCTTGTACTTAATGTTCAAATGGAACTATTCTAGGTATGTGGACCACTTCTGATGGTGATCTTTCTGCAACTTCCCTTGTATTTGTATGAACTGCAGGGGTCGGTGGTTTATGTGGATGACTGTTTCCTTCGCCATAATGTAATACTTCCATTTTCAGTAGTGATCCGGATTTGGGTGTGACAAAGGACCCTTCCAAGAACTTTTACTTCTGTGATGTATTAGATTGCATTTTTAAAAGAACATAAATGAATGCATCTGCATGTTGTAAAGAAGAGGAACATGATAGTCATCAACACATGAAAACATAAGCCGTTGATAACAAAGTTCATCTAGGAGGGACTACGTCTTTGGGCCCCGATGTTAAGATGGTATAGGCTGTTGCATTAAGTGCTATCAATAGTGATGATGTACATAAGAGGTGATGTCACTATCATATAAGGAAAATGCCCTCACGCAGGATTGGCTCTAAGAGATGTTCGACTATAGGAACTCTCAATCAAAAGGACTCCTATCAGTATGACATAAACTCATGCATGATGATAATGAGCACCCTGCCAACATGGCATAAAAGGGATCTCAATGAAAACATACATGGCGACAACATGAGTATCCCATCAACATTATGACAAAGGGATCTCAAACAAAACATGACAACAAGTAGATCCCAAAATGATTCCGCATCACATCAAGAAGGAATCATGAAAACAAGTAAGAAACGAGATCCCACGTCAAACATCAATAGGGATCAGTGTAGCACAATGCATCTCATAGAAAAAGAAGTACATGAACACATGGCATATACCTCACATCCAGGGACCATCTAAAGAAAATGATGTCAAGCGGCTAAAGTTGTTCATACCGTCAATATCACAACGTCAAATCACATGGAAATGACTGCTCGCACATGAATGTTGACACCTACACTCCACTTTGAAAAGTGGCCAAAAAATGAAATGAGAAAATGGGAAATCTGAATGCACCATCACATTTGTGGCATTGAATAGTGCAAAATTGACTGTCAAATTTCTGAGTTCTGAGAAAATGAAAATCTGGGGCTCAAGGAATATTTTAGATTCCCCCTAGATTCCTTGAAGATTCCCTCCTTCAAATTCTCTGGATCCTTTGCAAATCTGCTACTCAGATCGAAATTTGGACTGTGCCATCAAGTTCATGTTATTGAGTGGTGTAAGATCAACATAAAATTTGTCCAATTTGGACACTGCATAAATTTCACCCTCCTGAGAATTTCGCCCAATCATGGTTCCACCTGCAATAAATTAATTAAAAAAATTATAGTTTCGGTTTCTGTGCCTGCTCCTGGTTCTTCCATCCTTGGGCACACTGACGAAATGAAGGTTTATATAAACTTTGGTGGGCAGAATTATTAAAAAAATTCATTTAGGCATTGTGGCAATAATCCCAAATTATATTAATGAGGTCGGGTGGTCAATCCTCCCCACTGAGGAGCTTTTGGTCCTCCAAAAGCATGAAAAATAATCTGCAACTTTTATGTACCTTGTCTCCATCTCAAGCGTCCTAAAAGATCTCACTTCCATCTCCTTCAACTTTGTTCTTCAGAGCCTTAAGCGATGCGCTGACACCTGCAACCTCTGCAACCTGTAGTACATTGTTTTGCAAATTAAATGCTTGACTTTCATGACCAACTAATGACCCAAGCATCCATACTTGCCACGAGTTTATAACACATACTCAGTGGTCAAGTTTACATCAAGATGGACACAATACCCCAGCTACGAAAATAAGGCCAACATATCATTGTTGCTTCAACAAGTGATGGAAGCACATCATCACTGCAATACATGATTTACAAAATAAGGCAAAACACTATTTTGTTTTAACAAGTGATGGAAAAACAACATCACTTTTAGAGTGTGGCACGCAACACAAGATAGACTAGACATCATTGTTGCTTAACAAGTGATGGAAACATATCATCACTTTTACATTTTAAAATGCAACAAATGATTTAGAAAAGCATGGCCATGATAAGCTAACATGTCTAGAAACCATTTTTCACTTATCACTGTGAATGGGTCATCCCCCTGTGGTGGTTTTGCTTTTAGAATAACTGATTCACCTATTTCATGCACCGAAACTTTGTCTTCAAGCCGCTGCTCTAAATGGATCCTCCAACAAGTGGCTCTTTGATGGCCACTTTTGTCGCAATAACTGCAATAGGTCTTCTTCCTCCAAATCTACTAAACATGTTTCTTTACCTGTTGTTGAGAGGGTCGTTCATGCCTCTTCCTTTTTTGTGCTGCTATTCATTTCCGACACTTAGAAAATGTATGATTATATAATCCACAAAAGGTACATTTTTTTATGCCATGTTTTACATTCATCATTAAAAACATGATTATAATGGAAATGAACATTCAAATGTTGAAAGTGGTTATACCTTTCCTTGCTGTCTCTAGTGTAAGTATGGCGATGAGAGCTTACCTTAGCTCTTTCCTTGCAATGGGCACTGCCATGGGATAATGGGAATGTGTTCCCATCATTCTCTTTCCTCGACAATTTCGACGATGTCTTGGAAGCATATGACACCTTCGAGCATTCTCAGTTGGTGTATCCCACACTTGCAAATTGAGGTCTCTGTACAACCTCCAATGGTTGAGTTATGCCTTGGTTATTAACACCAAGTTTTTATTCCTCCTCGTGCCTCGTCCTTGTAAGGAGCCTCATGTTTGTGCCTGTAATTGGGATCTCCAAATCTCCAACAAAAATCATACTAGGTGAAGACGAAATTGAAAGGAAATCAACATCTTTTACCTCCTCTATCGATTTGGAAAGAACTGATGTGGGATTCTCATCATCTGTTGTTGGTGGCTCGCTAGTTGTCTTGGTGCATTCCCCAACTTCTTTTCTCACATACCCAAGTCGTATTCGACAAGGTAATTCTTCTGCTTCGATGGGGTTGACAATGCCTTAGCCATTAATTCCCAAGCCTTTTCCTTCATACCCCATTTTCTTCAACAGTTTGGAGCCAATTCCTGTGGTATGATTTTCAAAAACAGCAAAATCATCATCAAGAAACATACATGAATATGGAGAGCTATTTTTTACCTCACATGGGTCACGCTGCAACTCTTACAAGGCCTCATCCTTTGTTTTCAAATATTGTAGCAAACTATGTTTCTCCTCTTTCTCTTCATGTAGAAGCATCTTCAATTCAACATTCTCAGTTTGAAGATTTTGGTTGTTGTGCTTTAGTTCTTCTAGGGCCTCTTCCGTGGCTTGCAACTAAAGCTTCAATCACTCGTTTCCTTTGTATATTTTTGTAGAGCTTCATACATTATTTCCACCCTTTTGGAAATTTTGAGCATGGTTTCATCCTTTTTTGTTGCACGTTCCATTGTTCACACTTGCAATTCACATCCATGTAAAGACCGCTCTGATACCACTTGATCCGGGTCCAGGTGTGACAAAGGACCCTTCCAAGACCTTTTACTTCTGTGATGTATTAGATTGAATTTTTAAAAGAAAATAAATGAATACATCTAAAAGTTGTAAAGAAGAGGAACATGACATTCATCAACACATGTAAACATAAGCCATTGATAACAGAGTTCGTCCAAGAGGGACTATGTCTCCGAGCCCTGATGTCAAGATGGTGTAGGCCGCTGCATTAAGTGTTGTCAATAGTGATGATGTACATAAGAGGTGATGTTGCTATCATACAAGGAAAATTCCCTCGTGCAGGAGTGGCAACAAGAGATGTTCTGCTACAGGAACTCTTAGTCAAAAGGACTCCTATCATTATGACATAAACTCATGCATGATGATAATGAGCATCTTGCCAACATGGCATAAAAGGGATCTCAATGCAAAAATACATGGCGACAACATGAGTATCCCATCAACATGATGACAAAAGGATCTCAAACAAAACATGATGAATCATGACAACAAGTACATCCCACAAATGATTCCACATCACATCAAGCAGGAATGAAAACAAGTAAGAAATAAGATCCCACATCAAACATCGACAGGGATCAGTGCAGCACAATGCATCTCATAGCAAAAGAAGTACATGAACACATAACATATACCTCACATCTAGGGGTCATCTTAAGAAAAGGATGTCAAGCTGTTGAATCTGTTCGTACCACTGATCTCATGGCGTCGAATCGCATGGAAATGACTGCTCACACATGAATACTGACACTTGCACTCAACTTTGAAAAGTGGCTAAAAAATGAAATGAGCAAATGAGAAAATCTAAATGCGCCATCAGATTTGTGGCATCAAATAGTACAAAATTGATTGTCAAATTTCTGAGTTCTGAGAAAATGAAAATCTAGGGCTTAATGAATCTTTTAGATTCCCCCTAGATTCCTCAAAGATTCCCTCCTTTGGGTCCTTTGAAAATTTGCTACTTAGATCAAAAATCATACTATGCCATCAGGTTCGTGTTGTTGAGAGGTGTAAGATCGACATAAAATTTTTCCAATTTCAACATTGCAAAAATTTCACCCTCCTGAGAATTTCTCCCAATCATGGTTCCACCTGCAATAAATTAATTAAAAAATTTACAGTCTCGGTTTTCGTGCCCATTCTTGGTTCCTCCATCCTTGGGCATACTGATGAAATGAAGGTTTATATAAACTTTGGTGGGCGGAATTATTAAAAAAAATCGTTTAGGCGTTGTGGTAATAACCCTGAATTATATTGTGGAGGTCGAGTGGCCAAACCGCGACCCCTCCTCATTTACACACCCTTCAGTTTTTAAAAAACCGTATTAATGTGTTTTTTGGGGTTAGGTCCGCATTGGGTGGCCCGTCCCTTAATCCTCCTCAATACCTTTGGATTTTCATGGAGTGTTAGGTCGTTGGGTGCATTTAATGGTATTAGTGTGGGCCCCCAAGTGGTGGGCCGCCATTTCGGCTGGGTGGGTTCGAACCCGCCACCCACAACTTAACACATGTCATAATGGTTTTTGGTGTTGGGGTGTGGGCTGGGTCCATCGGAGGTGGCGCACCCACCCCGTATGAACATTGGTTAATATGTATTATGGAGGTGAGATTCGGTTGGACCGACGGGGGTCATGGCCCCTCAATCCTTTTTTCAAAACATTTGTTATGTGCTTGCAGTGGGTTTGAACCTCGCCACACCCCCTAACCAACATATAAAAATATTGACCAATGGGGTTGGTGGCCTGCCACCCCAAAAATATTTTTTTTTTATTTTTTATTAAAATAAGGGTGAGTTTCAAAAATTTAGAAAATAAAGGATATTGGGAAATTTAATGGGGCCACAATTTCGACTTTTTTCAGGAGCTAGGTTTCATGCCACGGAGTCGGTCAAATTGTAGGACAATTAAACCTAGCCCAAAGCCCAACTTTGACCAAAAATTTTACTGGCTCATTCTCCCTCATATGAGATTGGATTGATGAACCGTTCACACTGTTGCGATCAGGACGACTATATCTACACTTTGGTCCTGGTTCGAAATTATTCTGATCACTTTGATTTTTGAGCTTCCATAAGCCCTATTTGTCTTGTTTGTGTCCCTAGAGCCACCTGAATCAGGCATGCCTGCACAATGGGATACATCTCTTTGTCATGGGTGGGATACTTTCAGACTGTGTTTGAAAGTGTCTCACTATGATATGGCTCTTGATTCCCCTGTTGAGTAAGAATTTCACCAATGGCATAGTCAAAGGCATCTATCTCAATCTCAAATGGTTGTTGCAGGTCTGGTAATGTGAGCACTGGCGCAGAACAAAGATGATGCTTCAACTCAGAAAATGCATTCTGCTGGGATGTAGACCACAATAATTTTGCTTTCGCTCCCCCCTTGGTGACTTGACTCAAAAGGCAAGTTATATGAGAGAACCCCAACACGATTTTACAGTAGAAGTTGGAAAGACCTATAAAATTGTGACGCTATATTAGAGTGGTTGGGGCTATCCAATATCAAACGAATTGTATCTTGGATGGGTCCACATGCACGCCTCGATCATTAATGATGTACCTTAGATGTTGAACCTGGGTCATACTAAATGTGCATTTTTCCAATTCGCACACAACTTTTGTTGCCATAGGGTTTGTAGGACCTGTCGAATATGGTGGAGGTGTTCTTCCCAACTCTGGCTAAAGATCATAATGTCATCCAAATATACACCCATGAGTGAGTTGGTGAAGGGTCACAAGATTTCATCCATCAACATCACGAAGGTTGCAGGGCCATTCGTCAACCCAAAAGGCATGACCAACCATTCGAAAAGTCCCTCCTTGGATCTGAAGGTAGTCTTCCATACATCAGAGGGTTCAACTGGTACCTGGTGATATTTGGAATTCAATTCAATCTTGTTGAAATATTTGGGCCCCTTAAGCTAGTTCAAAACCTCATCAATCTGTGCGATTGGATACTTATTCCAAACAATGATCTTGTTCAGCTCCTAATAGTTAATAAAGAGTCTCCATGTCCCATCCTTCTTCTGTACAAACACGATTGGGCTCCCACAGGGTGATGACCTTGGTCTAATGTTACATTTCTACTACAACTCCTAAATCTGCCTCTTTATTTCATCATTCTCTAGAACAGAGTGTCGATAGATTTGTCCATTGGGTAGCGAAGCACATGGGGTTAGATCAATGGAGTGCTTGACCTAACAGTGTAGAAGTACCCTTGTGGATGAGGTGAAGATGTCCCTATACTCCTCTACAACCTTGTCCATCTATTGCTGCCATGTGGAGGAGCCCCATATGGAGGTCATGGCCACAATCTTCTTCTTTTCATGAGGGTGAATTGTAAGGAAAACAAATTTCCTGATCTGGGACATGATCTTATTACATTGCTTCGTCATGATCAAAGAAACGGTGGTAGGCAGTGGTACCTCCAGTGTCATGTACAACTTATTACCCAAAGTAATAATAACAATGTGAGGCTTAGAATCATACACAACATGTCACTTCCACAAGTATGGTTGGGCAAATAAAATATTGCAAAGTTCAAGCGGAGTAACATCACACAATACCTCATTTGCGAAGGGATTGATGTTGTAGGGAAGGCGACTCTATTGGTTGACGTGTAGATCTTGCCCTTGGTGAAGCCACTCGATGGTGTATGGTTACCAGTGTGTTGTGGTAGGTAGGCCGAACTTCTTCATGAGCTCTACTGAAATGAGTTACTTTTGGCTCCCATTATTGACAATGAACTACAATAGAGAAACCTTCACCCACATATGTGAGTGGAAGAGTCGCTCCCTCTCCTCTGGATCCTTGGGCTCTTCATTCTAGACCTTGGTGGTGGAAATGGTGGCTCTAACATCTACATCAATAATCTTCTTCCCTTCATCATTCCCCTTGTCATTGTCTAACTCAGAGTTAGAACATACATCTAATTCGAAAGCTTTCATCTCAGCGACCAGTGACTGCTTGTCTCGGCTCTCACTTGTGCTGTGGCGGGACTCTTATGGAACTCACACCATCTCCCTATGTCCTTCTTTGTCTTCATCATGTTGTTCTTTTCTTTCGGCTTCATCAAGTTGTCTTGGGTTACCCTACCTTGGTCTTGTGTTGTGTTTTGCAATTTAGGGGTGCCTTTCCCTTGCTTCGGATTTGCAAATCCAAAGTCTTGCTTCTTCTATTTAAATTTTTACTCGATATTGACAACGTATCGATAGGTGATGCCAAGTGAGGAGGTTTCCAGGAACTCCATCTTGTCCTATATGTACTTATGTAGAAAGTCATGGTACTTGAGTACCAAATGTCGATCAGAATCCTTCATACCCAGCTTCGTGCGAAAGGTAAGGAAAAAAGTTGTAAACTCTGGCAAATCTCAGTCCCTTCCCTATTGTAGTGTGGTCCACTTTATGAATTTATCTTCATATCCACTGACAGGGTAATATTGTTCCTTGGTAGTGTCTCAGAAAGAATTCCATGTGGGTTCCGTTGAAAATAGTGAGGATTCCCTCTCGTCCTTTTTTTCACAGTAGGTTTCCCACTAATGCTTGACATGTGGGGCTCCTTTGAGGAGTACAAAAGTAATATTTTCATGATTGAAAAATTCATCAACTAAAAAATATCCTTCCAATAGATTTAACCATCTATCTACAACGTCTGCATCTATCTGTCCTTCAAATATGTGAATTTCAACGTTAACTTGTACCTTAAAACGAGAGGCACCTCTAAAGTGGTTGTTGGATGAAGATGCATCACCTATGGGTAGCTGTGGGAGGATTTAGGCAAATTTATCCATCATCATGCTCCTTTGTCACTTGAGGGCTTCCTTGAGCAATATTTTGAAAGGATCCCCTACTACCTCCTCTTTATTTTCTTCTGCCATGGGAGGTCATCTGGGTTTGCGAGCTGGTCTTCAAAGGGTTCAACCAGTTTGATCCGTAACTCCTTATACCTTGACTTCATTGAGGACATGCAAAGAAAAATAGAGAAAGTGCATACTACTCTAATACCACTGGTCTGAATGTATGCAAGAATGCAACAAAATACAGATATACACATAAACACAGAGATGCAACAGAAATAAAACTTCATTTCATTAATATAAAGGAACTGAAATATGCTTACATACATAAATGGAAATAAACTAGCTCAGGTGATGGTAGCTTATCTCTCATAAGAGATGTGCGGCTAGATGCCTCTGAAATGTGTTAAAATCAAGCTCAAAGGCCTATTTATTATTGAGAAACAATGGAAAACCCTAAACATCCAAAAACCCAACTCTAGGAGATTAATCACCAAAACTGTGGGCTCTGTTTGGGTAAATTGGTAACATTGGAATACAATCTCTATTTGGCTATAATAATACCTCATTTGTAAGATCTCAAAGAGGAGGCAGAAAAGGAACATGTAATGTAGTGTGAGACTTTTCTGGTCTCTCTGTTTTCCCTGAAAATGTATTTTAGTCTCTCAAAATGGCTTTGGAAGTTTAGGACCCAAAAAAATGCCAAAAATAGTAATTTGTGCTCTAATTAAGGAAATTGAAAAGAAACAACAATGAGGGTCCAAGTGGAATAGGTAGGTGGCCACCAATATCTACCGATTAGTCCTCCCCCCTTAGGAAGCAATCATCCCCATTACGTTGGGTGCCTCCATGAGATGCAGAAACTTTTGTTGAACATGGTTCCTGGTGAGCCACTTACCTTGATGTAGGAGTTGGACATCTTTGACTCATGCAACAGGGCTTTTGGGAGCCAATATTTTGGCTAGGATTAGGATTAGGAAGATCTTGGGATTTTTGTGAGAGCCTTGGCTTCTCTACAGCTTAGAGCAAGTATACGTTTTTGGAGGAGTAGGTGTTCTTCACTTTAATGTTCCACTATTGGGGCTAGTGTTCCATCAATGGGGTATGTATGAATGGAACTTTCACTTTTAATAAAACTCAGAGCCGAAACACTTTCATACATATGTTGTGAATATAGTAGGACTATTCTTATTGTATTTGCAATGTATTCTATTTAACTTATGCTTATGCTTATGAACCATTTTATTTTCATTCGTATGAATCTTATTGAATGAATGTTGTTGTATTAATTCATAACCTTAACTTGTGGACTATTCAACACGTTATCTCGTGAGGTCATTTTGCTCGTGTGTTCCTTTTAAGTTGCATACTATTACAGGCTTCCACGGAGCACACCTCCTTTTCCCTTCGTGTGTTGAAACCTTCATGCATCACACTTGACTTTCTGTAGCATCATACACTTGCTCTCACCAAAGTTACCATACTTCTCTCTACACATTTTTGCAGTCAAGGCATAACATTACCACCCACTATTTGACTCCTACGGTGTGAGATCTAGTTAGGAATTCATATCGGGGAGATCCCCTTAATGTTGTTGGGTCTAGCACTGTCAACAGCCAACCATGATTACTCATTCTAGTCAGCCAGTAGAGTGAGGAGTATTTTCACCTAGCTTTCCTTAACCAATGATTCTTATTCCTTAGTAAGGTGTGGTTACTTCTGGAAATGTGTGGGGGGGATCATTAGTTATTCCTATTAGCCTAGGGGAAATGTTGCTTCTAGTATGTCACAAAATTAGTACAAATAATTATTTGGAGGGGCACCACCTTCCAACTGATCTGGACTCAGGAATGAAACAAAATACATATATACACCTAAACACAGGGATGTAGCAGAAATAAAACTACATTTCATTAATATCAAACAACTGAAATATGCTTACATATAGAAATGGAAATAAACTAGCTCGGGCGATGGTAGCTTATCTCTGAGAAGATATGTGAGGGCTAAATTTATCTGAACTGTGTTAAAATGAGGCTTAAATTCCTATTTACTATTGAGAAATAATGGAATATCCTAATCATCCAAAAACCTAATCCTAGGAGTTGAAGAGCCAAAACTGTGGGCCCCATTTGGCTAAATTAGTTCATCAACTTCCCAAGGTCGTAACTTTGGCACTCTATTTTGCTATCATAATACCTTGTTTCAAATATCTGAAAGAAGAGGCCTAAAAAGAAAAATAGAGTATTGGATTAACTATTTTCCAGTCTCTCCGTTTTCTCTAAAAACATCTTTTAGTCCCTCAAAACAGCTACAGAAGCTTAGGACCCAAAAAAATGCCAAAAATAGTAATTTGTGCTATAATTAAGGAAACTAAAAAGAAAAAATGGTGGGGGTCCAAGTGGAATAAGAAAGTGACCACAAATATCCACCTAGATTAGTCCTCCCCCCTTAGGAAGAAATGGTCCCCATTGCGTTGAGTGCCTCCATAAGATGGGGAAACTTCTGCTAAACTCGGTCCCTGGTGAGCCACTTGCCTTGGTGCAAGAGTTGGCCATCTTTGACAACCCAATATAGTTGGATCTTCTGCTTGTGAGTTTTTTTGATCTCTGTGTCCATGATCCTATCAGTTGTGGCATGTTCCATGCATTTTGGGTTTAACTCTGTTGGTGTGAGTTGTTTTGCAATGTATGATGTGTCTAGTAATGATGGAAAGCATGGTCGAAGGTGGTCTACATTGAACACTGGGTGTAGTCCAAGGAATGGTGGAATGTTGAGCTTGAAAACATTGTCCCGTATAGCCTTAGTGATGGTGAAAGGTCGATATTGGAGCAGATGAAGCTTTCAGTGGGGCCCAACGAGGTGCTCCTTCTACAAATGTAACCAAACTTTGCCACCCACCTGGAACTTGTGTGGCACCCAATCTTAATCATGAAAGTGTTTGTACTCAGATTTGGCTCTACCCAATATGTCATGGACTTGCTAGCGAATGTGTTGAATACGCTCAATGAAGATGTTAGCCCTGTCAACGTTGGACTCGACTTTAGTTGAATCTTCCTGATTTGCTGCAAATGGTATGACCACATCAATGGGACATAACGGTTGGAATCCCAACCCCACTTGAAAGGGGATATGGCCAGTTGAGCTATGGAGAGCTTTGTTGTAGCTGTTTTGGACACAGGGGAGGCTTTCATCCCATGTGCGTGGATTCTTCGAATTGTACATACGGAGAATATGGATGATCATCCTGTTGGAAACATCTATTTGGCAATTAGTTTGGGGGTAGAAAGTCATCCACTTAGTGAGCTTGGTATCCAACATCAAACATAGACTTGACCAAAATGTACTTAGGAACCTATTTTCTTGATCTAAGATAATGGGCTGTGGGATCCCAAATTGTACCCACACCTGTTAAATGAAGAGCTTAGCAGTGGCTTCTACTATGATACTCTTCTTGTAGGCTGCCAAAATGGCCATCTTAGAGAATCAATTGATGGCCAAGAAAATATAGTCATTGTCATGCTTAGTAGAAGGAAGGCTCGACATGTAATCCATGAAGATGGATTCCCAAATTTGACTAGGATTAGGAAAAGGAATATATATGCCTTGCTTCTTGATGGTTAGTTTGGCAATAGTGCAGGATTTAATGTACTTCCCAACATCCTATCAAAGGTTCGACCAATAAAAATATTTCTGCAACATTGCCACTGTTTTCTCTACCCTGAAATGTCCAACGAATTGACTGTAGCGTGCCTCCAAAATAATCTTGGCACGCTCGCTTGCAGGAACATAGAGGTGTCCAAAGTGGCATAATAGTGCATCCTCGAGGTGAAAATTTGGAACTTTCTTACCTTCGAGGAGCATATGGTATGTGTTGCTGAATTCTGGATCACTCTTATAAATATGTAGCCACCTTGTAGTCTTGTGCCCACAAGAACCAAACACAGGGGTCAATGCAATGACCAATGGTCAGTTGAGGTAGTCGAAAACATTGTTGTTGTTTCCATTCTTGTGCTTAATTTTCAAATGGAACTATTGCAAGTATGTGGACCATTTCTGATGGCAATCATTCTGCAACTTCCCTTATGTCTATATGAACTGCATGGGTCAGTGATCTGTGTGGATGGTCGTTTCCTTCCCCATAATGTAATGGTTCCATTGTCGACAATCCTACATAATGGAATAGATCTCTTTATCATAGGTGGGATACTTTCGTACTGTGTCTGAAAGTGTCTCACTGTGATATGCCAATGTATGCTCCTACTGAGTAAGAACTGCACCAATAGCATAGTCAGAGATGTCTATCTTGATCTCAAATGGTTGATGTAGGTTTGGTAATGGGAACAATAGTGTAGAGAAGAGGTGATGCTTCAAATTGGAAAACACCTTATGTTGGGATTCAGGCCAAAAGAAAATTGATTTTGTTGCTCCCTTGGTGACTTGATTCAGAGGCCAAGTTATATGAGAGAACCCCAACACGAACCAAGAGTAGAATTTGGAAAGACCCAAAAAGTTGTGGAGATCAGTTAGAGTGGTTGGGGCTGTCCAATCCCGAATGACTTGTATCTTGGCTAGGTACGCATGCACACCCTTCTCATCAATTATGTACCTCGGATATTGTACCTAGGTCATGCCGAAAGTGAATTTCTCCAAATTGGTACACAACTTATGTTGTCGCAGTGTTTAGAGGACCTATCATATATGGTGGAGGTGTTCTTCCCAACTCTAGAAGAAGATCAGAATGTCATCCAAATAAAACACTACGAATGAGTGGGTGAAGGGTCACAAGGTGTCATCCCTTGAGCTGGTTGAGAAGGTCATTAATATGTGGGATTGGATACCTATTCCATACAATGATCTTGTTCAACGCCCGATAGTCAATACAAAGTTTCCACATCCCATCCTTATTTTGTACAAACATGATCAGGCTCCCACAATGTTATGAACTTAGCCTGATGTGCAATTTTTGTAATAGTGCATGAATCTGCCTCTTGATTTCATTATTCTCCATAATAGAGCATTGATAGATCGGTCCATTGGGTAGAGGTGCACCTAGGGTCAAATCGATGGAGCGCTTGACCAGATAATGTAGAGGTACCCCTTTGGGTGAGGTGAAGATGTCCTTGTACTCATCTACACCCTTGTCCATATGTTGATGTCGTGCAGAGGAGCCATGTCTGGAGGTCATGGCCACAATCTTCTTCTTTTCCTAAGGGTGAATCATAAGGAAAACAAATTTCCTTGTCTAGGAAAGGATCTTAGTGTATTGCTTCGCAGTGATCAAAGAAATAATGATAGGCGATGCTACCTTCAGTATCCTGTACAACTTATTGCCCAAAGTAATAATAATAGGGAAAGGCCTAGAATCATAATAGCATGTCACTTCCACAAGTATGGTTGGCCTAAGAAAACATCACAAAATTCAAGAGGAGAAACATCACACAATACCTAATCTGTGAAGGGCTTAATGTTGTAGGGAATGTGAAACTGTTGGTTGATGCAGAGATTTCTCCCCTTGTGAAGCTCCCTGATGGTGTATGACTGTAGGTGTGTTATGGTTTTTAGGCCCAACCACTTCATGACCTCTAATAAAATTAGGTTCTTTTGGCTCCCACTGTCGACAATGAATTGCAACAGAGAACCCTTCACCCACTTCTGTGAGTGGAACAGTTGCTCCCCCTCCTCTAGATCCTTGAACTCGTCCTTCTGGATCTTGGTGGTGGCAATGGTAGCACTAGGATTTGCATGAATAATATGCTTCCATTTTCCATTCCCCTTGTTAGTTTCTAAATCAGAGTCAGAACATATGTCTGATTCAGAAGCCTTCATCTTGGCCATTAATGACTACTTGGCTTGACACTCACTTATGCTATGAGTGGGGCTCTTATGGAACTCACACCATTTCCCTGTGATTTTCTTTCTCTTCATGGTGTTTGTCTTTGCTTGCATCTTCAACAAGTTGTCTTGGGCTGTCCCACCTTGGCTTTGTCCTTTGTTCTGCAGTTTGGGGGCACCTTTCCTTGCTTCAAATTCGTAGATCCAAAGTCTCGCTTCTTCTATTTAAATTTCCACTTGATCTTGACATCCTATCAAGAGACGGTGCCAAGCGAGGAGATGTCTAGGAACTTGATCTCATCCTATATGTACTTGTGTAGAGATTCATGGTACTTTAGTAGCAAATGTCGCTCAAAATCCTTGATACCTATTTTCATGCGAAGGGTATGGAAAACATTTGTGAACTCTAGCACATATTAGTCCCTTCCCTGCCATAGTGGCATCAAATTTATGTATTTATGTTTATAACTCTTGAAAAGGTAATATTATTTGTTGATGGCATCTCAGAAAGAATTCCAAGTGGGTGTAGTTGAAAATAGTGAGGATTCCTTCTCATCCTTTTATTCACAATAGGTTTCTCACTAGTCCTTGACATGTGGGGTGGCTTTGAGGAGTGCAAAAGTAATATTTGAGCAACTGGAAAAGTTATGAACTGAAAAACATCCTTCCAATAGATTTAACCATCTATTTATGACATCTACATTCATCTATCCTTGAAATATGGGAATGTCAAAGTTAATGTGTACCTTAAAAGGAGTGGCACCTTCAGAGTGGTTGTTGGATGAAGATGTGTCGCCTGTGGGTAGTCGTCAAAGGATCTGGGAAAATTTATCCATCATTGTGCTCCTTCATCACTCAAGGGCTTCCTTGAGAAATATTTTGGAAGGAGCTCTATCCCCCTCATATTTATCTTCTTATCCGATGGGAGGTCGTCTGGGTTTGTAAGGCTAGTATTGAATGTAGGTTTTAACCTCGTATAGAAATTACCTGCATATGAATTCTAACAAAAGTAAATAAAAAATGCAAGAGAATAACATATAAAACACATATACACAGATATTCCCCTAGATCCCAAAATTGGGACTACCAGATTGATTTTTCATTATGTTCCTTTCAATGTTACAATACATATTTATACATGCTGAAGGATCCAATACGATGGACTGAAAAGAATCACGACCAAAACAATGTGCGAAAACTATGCACAAAACCATAGGTAGGTCCGCCCAACCTAATATAGGATCCAAAAAAAAATTCCCCAGGGCACTGCCCTGGACCCCGTAGAGGGGGGATAGTTGCCCCCCTCTAACCCCCCGATTAACTAGGTGGGCTAGTCGTGGAAAGAATATAACACAACCCAACATTCTCCCACTTGTTTTTTTCTTTCCAAAGGGGGCCACATGAGAGCTTAGTCATTCATCCAACCCTAAAATGCCCATTGTTTCTCTACACCAATATAACTTCTCAGAGCTCACATATTTTGTCAATGCATATGTAGTATTCTTCAAAGTGTCCATCTTTACCAGCAACACCTTTTTGTATTCTATCATATCCCTCACAAAGTGATACTGAACATCAATGTACTTTGTCTTTGAATGGTAAGTAGGGTTCTTTGCGAAGAAAATTGCACTTTGGTTGTCACAGTCTATCCTTATAACTCCATGTACTAACCCAATACTTGAACATGATCTCTACAACCAAAATGCTTCCTTGCTTGCATGAGTGGCTGCCATGTGTTCTGCCTCTGTAGTTGATAGCGCCACTACAGATTGTTTCTTACTCATCAAAATGACTACACCTCCAAATAGGTTAAACACATACCCACTTGTAGATATTCTATGAGCCAGATTTCCAACCTAATTTGCATCAACAAAGCTACGAATATTCAACACTCTATCCAATCCTGGTCTTCCTTGGTAGCACAAACCATAATCACTAGTGCCACGCAAATACTTGAGAACCCGCTTCACTGTTGTCCAATGCTCCTTCCCTAGTTTTGACATAAACCTTCTCAATACTCCCACTACATGTGCAATGTTTGGTCTAGTACAAACCATTGCATACATTAGGATACCAACTGCACTTTCATATGGAACACGAGACATGTCCTCTTCCTCTTCTTGTGTCTTGGGACACTATTCGGTAGATAACTGTTATGAAACCAGCCCAAGAAAAGATAGAAAAGAGAGATCAACGCCTTAGAATTCAGCCTCTTCGAGGGGGCAACCTCCTTTACATTACATAAATGAACAAATTCTTCAATGATACAAATGAAAAGACCTCCTTTCTATATATAGGAGTCTAAGGGGTCATTATATAATCAGAGCCTACATAACAAGAATAATGTAAGGGCACAATAATAACAATAGTGGGCTTCTATGGGGCACAACAGTAACAATATGGCAACTACATGGGTACATCAATATAATAAGGGGGTTGTACTAATAATAATAAGGGGTTATAGTAGTAGTATAGGGGCCTAACATGCCCCTCTCCTTCAAAAAGTGTTGTTCTCAACGCTTGAGTAGTTCTTGATGCTTCTGTATAAACTTCTTGTCCTTCGATGTGGATTCTTCAGTGGATAAGTTCTTCCACTTGATGAGATACTCTGAAATTGGTTGATTTAGTAGCTGTTGGGTTCTTGTTTCTGTGATTGCTCCTGGTTCCAATATGACTTTTTCTTCCTCTTCAATTTTTGGCAATATTGTTTGAATTGGGATCTTTTGCAACTTTTGAATAAGTGGCCATACTTCTTCATCCTTCTTTGATTCATCCCTTGCTTTTATCCAATCCGGTTGGATAATAGAAATAGAATACACCAATGCTTCTACATCCTCATACTTTCTTGAGAGTGAATCTGAAACAAAATTTTTCTTCCATTTTCTATAGATGATGTCAAAGTCATAACCCAACATATTTGTGACACATTTTTTCTGTTCTTCTAAAGATAATAGTTGTTCTAAAAGGTATTTAAGACTATCATTATCCATTTTTACCTTGAAATGTCTTCCCATTTGGTAAGGTCACAATTTCTTAAGTGCATGTAGTATTGCCAACATTTCCTTCTCATAAATAGCTTGCTTGAGATGTAGTAGTAAAAATACCCAATCACCTATATCAAAACATTTTTCACTACAATGTTGATCTACTTGTTGTTTCATTCAATTTTGCACTAAAGTGGCGTTATCCTTTAAAAGTTGGAGAACTTGTTGTTGATGCTTGATGTGATCTTTCACTGCTTGAACCTTTTTCTTCTTGATATGTCCTTCTATCTTTAGAGTTTGAGGAGTGGTAATTTCTTCCAATCCTTTACAAGATAGGTCAGATTCATTTCTTGATGCTTGATGTGATCTTTCACTTCTTGAACATTTTTCTTCTTGTTATGTCCTATCTTGATAGTTTGATGAGTGGTAATTTTGAACAATGAATTACAAGATATGGTTGGATTCATTTCTTCTTTCTTGATGTAATCTTTCACTTCTTGCACCTTTTTCTTCTTGATATGTCCTTCTATCTTGAGAGTTTGAGGGGTGGTAATTCTTGTCGATGCTTTACAAGATATGGTCGGATTCATTTTTTCTCTCTCTGGGGTTGGGTCCTGGCATATATCCTCTTCTTTTGATGTTTCTTGATCCATTTCTTCCTCCTATTCATACTCTATGTAAAACAATTTCTTCTCAGCACACTTATGACCTTTAGTGCATTTTCTATCACAATTGTAACAAAGCCCTTTTTCTCTTTTTTCTTCCAATTGTTGTGGTG
>APFE030872904.1:50591-60638 GCA_000404065.3 Pinus taeda
GAGATGTAGTAGTAAAAATACCCAATCACCTACATCAAAACATTTTTCACTACGATGTTGATCTACTTGTTGTTTCATTCGATTTTGTACCAAAGTGGCATTATCCTTTAAAAGTTGGAGAACTTGTTCTTGATGCATGATGTGATCTTTCACCACTTGAACCTTTTTCTTCTTGATATGTCCTTCTATCTTTAGAGTTTGAGGAGTGATAATTTCTTCCAACCCTTTACAAGATATGGTCGGATTCATTTCTTGATGCTCGATGCGATCTTTCACTTCTTGAACATTTTTCTTCTTGATATGTCCTTCTATCTCGATAGTTTGAGGAGTGGTAATTCCTGCCAATGCTTTACAAGATATGGTCTGATTCATTTCTTCTATCTCTGGGGTTGGATCCTGGTGTATATCCTGTTCTTTTGATGTTTCTTGATCCTTTTCTTCCTCCTCTTCATACTCTATGTAAAATAATTTCTTCTCAACACACTTATGACCTTTAGTTCATTTGGTATCACAATTGTAACAAAGCCCTTTTTCTCTTTTTTCTTCCAATTGTTGTGGTGTAACCCTTGTAGGTTGCGGAAGGCTAGGAGACACAACACTTCCATCTTCATAGTTGTGAGCAGTAGAATTCATTGTTGCCGTAATTTTACTTTCTAGTATGTCACAAAGCCCTTTTACTCTTTCCAATTGTTGTGGTATTGCTCTGAAGAAGGTGTTGCTCTTTGTATCCTCATAATGTGCTATCATTTCCTCTATGAGAATTGACCATGTAACAAGTCGTTACGAGAACAAAGCCCTTTATACCCTAAAAATTGATTTGGTTCTAAATATGAAGATGCAATACATACCTTTTGTAACAGTGGTACACCATGTAGATCAAAATATTGCTCCATTTGAAGTATCCAATTTACTGTATCCTTCCTATCAAACTTCCTCATCTTGTTTTTTCTTGATTTTAGGAGCTCGATCTTGAAACAACTATAACTCTGTACTTTCAGATCTTTAAGTTCTAAAATTGTGACTTGCAATAGCCCTCTATATCCTATTTCCAATGCCACCAGTCTGACCCCACTTGGATTCTCCAATGAAGAGTTATGCCAAATCTCCCACAGTGACCTGATTATAGACCTTTCCAGAAGAGAAAAATTGTATGAAGTGCCACTTGTCACTATTTCGACCTTTGGCTTTGAAAACTATCTAGAAGAAACTATATTCCGTCCTCTTTCTATACCTTTTTTCGAAATTTCAATCCAATGCTCAGAGACAAATTTATGACGATTTTCCCTAGGTCACCTGTTTGGAATGTAATTCAGGAGTCTGCAAAAAGACCAACTTCCTCAGATCATATCTCCACAAAGATAGCTTGAAAAGTTCTAAAATTTGGACCCGAGATTTAGCGTGATGTCTTCTCAAATGGGTTCTTTTTTCAACTTTTGAAACGTCGCAGAAAAAACGTTATAGCGTAAATGCCACGATGACCTGTTTGGAGCAGTGAAACCCTAGAATCCAAAGCTCTGATACCAAATGTTATGAAACCAGCTTAAGAAAAGATAGAAAAGAGAGATCAACGCCTTAGAATTCAACCTCTTCGAGGGGGAAACCTCCTTTACATTACATAAATGAACAATTCTTTGATGATACAAATGAAAAGACCTCCTTTCTATATATAGGATTCTAAGGGGTCATTATATAATCAGAACCTACATAACAATAATAATGTAAGGGCACAATAATAACAATAGTGGGCTTCTGTGGGGCACAATAGTAACAATATGGGCACTACATGGGTACATCAATATAATAAGGGGGTTGTACTAATAATAATAAGGGTTACAGTAGTAGTATAGGGGCTTAACAATAACTTTACCCCTACAGGAATAGGAACCTTCACCAGTTTACTATCATGCATATTAAACCTCTGTAGTATTGTCTCGACATACTTCCTCTAGTTTAACTAGAACTTCCTCTTTGTTTTAATTTCCATGCCCAAAATATAGTTTGTAGCACGAAGAACTTTCATGTCAAATTTGGAGGAAAATTGGGTCTTCAAATCCTGGATAATTTCTTTGTCATTTCCAACGAGAAACATATCATCCACATATAAGATTAGATAAATAACACGACCACCAATTAATTTAAAATGCACACAGTGATATGCTTTTCTTCTAGTGAAGCGAAGTCCCCATATAAAGGTATCAAATTTTTGATACCACATCCTTGGTGACTGTTTTAACCCATCCAAAGACTTTTTTAACTTGCATACCAGTTCTTTCTTACCCTTCACCACAAAACCTTCTGGTTGCTTCATGTAGATATCCTCTTCTAGATCCCCATGAAGAAATGTTGTCTTCACATCCATCTATTCTACCACAAAATAAAAAGCAGCAGCAATAGTTAAAAGTAATCTAATAAAAGTTACCTTGGTAACAGGAGAAAAAATATCACCAAAATCAATTCCCGACACTTGGGAATAACCTTTTGATACCAATCGAGCTTTGTATTTCTTCACCTTTCCTTTTACATTTGTCTTCTTCTTGAACACCCATTTACTGCTAATGGGTTTCCTTCTAGCCAGTAACTCCAATAGATCCCAAGCCTTAGTTTTGTGCAAAGATGTCATTTCATCAACCATGGCCTCTTTCCAGAGTTTTCCATCCTCTGAATCTATTGTTTCCTTCATAGTTCTGGGATCATCATAAGTAACAGATAAAGAAAAATTTGAACAAAAAGCAAATGGACTATACCTTTCTGGTTACCTTCTTTCTCAAACTGATCTTCTCATAGCCAGAGTTTGTGGCTCTTCATCTTTTAGTTCCTCCTCGGTTGTAGAGTCTGGTTCTTCCTCCTTAAGTACAAACTCTATCTTCTCAAGTTCCTTTGGTTGGAGTTCATGTTTAATAACATCTTTCAACTCTCCGAGCACCACATCTCGACTGTACACAACCTTTCTTGTTACTGGGTTCCAAAGCTTATAACCCTTTAAACCATCCTTATACCCAATAAAGATGCACTTGTCAGATTTACTATCCAACTTGGTTCTTTTCTCCTTTGGAACATCTACATATGCATCACATCTAAATACCCTAAGATGTGAAAGAGAGGGTTTCTTATCAATCCATACCTCTTGTGAATTCTCATACTCCAACGCTAATGAAGGTGATCTATTGACTAGGTAACATGTTATCTCCATCACCTCTGCCCAAAATTCTTGTCCTAACCCGGCACCATTGAGCATGCTTCTTGCCCTTTCCATCAATGTCTTATTCATTCTTTCTGCAACTCCATTATTATCAGGTGTGTATGGAGTAGTCTTTTGTCATGCTATACCACATTTCTTACAAAATTCTTCAAATTCCTTGCTGAAAACTCTCCATCGTTATCTAACCTCAACACCTTTATCTTCTTCTCTGTCTCCAGAGCCTTAAATTATTTATACCTGTCAAAGACTTAAGTTTTCTTCTTAAGGAAATATATCCATGTATTCCTTGAGAAGTCATCTATAAATGATAGATAGTACATAGTCCAAACACATCACTGTGCACAATCTCTAATGTCTCTTTCGCCCTCTTACCACCAGAGGGGAAACTCACCTGATTTTGCTTCCCATATACAAATGTTTATAGATATCAAATCGAAAGAGATATTACTCATACTTTCTACCATACCTTTACCATGAAGCATTCAAAGGCCCTTCTCTCTAATATTTCCAAGCCTTTGATGCCACAGCATGGTCTTCTCTCCAGAGACCACTAGATTTTCTACTCCACTTTCAGGAACCACAGAGCTGTTGCAACCATCAACAACAGTGTTACCTTGCGGCTTTTACAGAGTTCCAATCCGAACTCCCCGCATCAATACCAGTGCTCCTTGAACCATCTTCTAGGTATCCTTCTCGAACACTATTTTTACACCTGCGTCATCCATCTTGCTTACAGAAATCAGATTTTTAGCTAATGTAGGAATATGCAAAACACCCAGAAGTGTTCTAACCCTTCCACCTTGCAACTTCAACTTTACTTTTTTTCTACTAATGATTCTAGCCTTCCTATCATCCTCTAAGAAGACATCACCACCATCGTATTTCTCATACTCACACAACCACTCTCTATGGGGAGTGAAGTGAAAGGTTGCACCTGAGTCAATCAACCATGCCTCATGATCTGCATATGTACTTGAAGAAGCCAAGTACACATCCCCACCTTCATCTGAGGTGGTTTTTGCCTCTGTAGAAGGAGCATCATCAAATCCCTTTCCTTTCTTAGGAGCTTTAGATTTATAGTCCCTTTTGTAGTGCCCTTCCTTTCTGTATTTCCAGCAAACCACCTTCATGGGTTTTCTTGGAAATTTAGCTATCCCTCTAGATTTAGATCTCCCACTCGATAAATTATTTTTGTTTCTATTCTAGGACCATTCTCGTACAGACAAGGCGTCACCATTCTAGCTCTCCATATTTTTCTGTCACATCTCCTCCGTCAACAAGAATGAGACTATTTCATCAAACTGCAAGGTAGTTGCATTGATACCTTTGTAATAACCAAACTATCCCATGAATCTTGTAGAGAACACAACAAACTGATGCACTTATCTTCATCTAAAATTTTAATATCAACAGATAATAACTCACTTCCCATAGTATTAAATGCATTTAGATGTTTTTTCACCGAGTATCCATATTTCATCCTCAGGTTATACAACATTTCCCGTAGGAACAATTTATTCACGAGAGACTTAGATTGGTACAAAGTCCCTAACTTGTCCCACAAAGCCTTTTCCGTAGCTTCCCCTGATACATTCAACAATATTGAATCTAAGACACATAATCGTATTGTGCTCTTAGCTTTCCGATCCAACTATTTCCATTCTTCATCGGACACTCCTGTTGGTTTAGTACCTGAATCTACCACAATCTACTGATCTTTATCCACCACAGATCCTCCATCTTGAGTTTCCATAACTAAAAACTCTGACCATTAAATTTCTCGATCTCTAACTTTCCACTACTCGTCATCTTCTTTCACCACTAGAATTGATCCCATAGATTTCCCACTGAACAGGGTCTACCACAGGCTCGAGTGAAACCCCTCAGCAACAAAGGCGTTCCCTTGAAGCAAAAACAGCTCCGATACCAAATTTACATTTTAACCCTGTACAAAAACTACCTACATACGAATTCTAACAATAGAAAATAAACAATGTGAGAGCATAACAAATAAAATGCATATACACAGAGATTTTCCTTTGGATCCCAAAACCAGGACTACCAGATTGATTTTTCATTATGTTCCTTTCAATATTACAATAAATATTTATACATTCTAAAGCATCCAATACCATGGACCGAAAACCATCACATCCAAAACCATGTGCAAAAGCCATGCACAAAACCATAGGTAGGTCTGCCCAACCTAATATAGGGTCCAAAAAAATTTCCTCGAGGTACTACCCTGGACCCCGTAGAGAGGGGCTAACCACCCCCCTCAAACCCCTCATATAGGGGGGGGGATGCCACCCCCCCTATAACCCCCTGGTTAACTAGGTGAGCTAGTTGTGGAAAGAATATAACACAAGCCAACAAAACCCAACATTGAAAACATTAACTAGTTTGAGCCCTAACTACTTATACCTTGAACTCATTGGGACATGAAAATAAAAAAAGAGAAAGATATGACCGGTCTGATACCACTAATATGGAATTATTCAGGAGCACAGCAAAATACATATATACACATAAACACAGAGGTGCAATAGAAATAAAACTTCATTTCATTAATATCAAAGAACTGAAATATGCTTACATACAAAAATGGAAATAAACTAGCTCGAGTAATGGTAGCTTATCTCTAAGAAGCAATGTGGCATTTACATGCCTTTGAAATATGTTACAATGAGCCTCAAAGGCCTATTTATTATTGAGAAAAAATGGAAAACCCTAAGCATCCAAAAACCTAATCCTAGGATATGAAAAGCACAAATTGTGGACCTTGTTTGGGTAAATTGGTGCATCAACTTCCCAGGGTCGTAACTTTCCCATACGATCTTCGTCTGGCAATAATAAAACCCAGTTTCAAAGATATCAAAGAGGAGGTCAAAAATAAATGAGCATACTAGTTTGGGACTTTTCTAGTCTCTTTGTTTTCCCTAAAAACTTCTATTAGTCCTTGAAAACAGCTCTAGAAGTTTAGGACTCGAAGAATTGCCAAAATTTGTAAGTTGTGCTACAATTAAGGAAAGTGAAAAGAAACAATAGTGGGATCCAAGTGGAATAGGTGGGTGGCCACCAATATCCACCTGGATCAATCCTCCACCCTTAGGAAGCAATGTTCCCCATTGTGCTGGGTGCCTCCATGAGATGGGGAAACTTCTGCTGAACTTGGTCCGCAGTGAGCAACTTGCCTTGGTGCAAGAGTGGGCCAACTTTGACAACCAAATATAGTTGGATCTTACACTCGTGAGTGTTCTTGATCTGTGTTTCCATGATTCGATCATTTGTGGCTTGTTCCATGCAGTGTAGGTTTAAATCTGTTGGCGTGAGTTGTTTTTCAATGTTTGATGTGTCTAGTAATGGTGGAAAGTATGGTCGAAGGTAATCTGCATTGAACACTGGGTGTAGGCCAAGGAATGGTGGAATGATGAGCTCAAAAGCATTGCACCCTACAGTCTTAGTGATGGTGTAAGTCCCATATTAGAGATGGCAGAGCTTGCGGTGGGGCCACGTGAGGTGTTCCTTCTTCAAATGTAACCAAACATTGTCGCCCACCTAGAACTTGTTTGGCACTTGATGTTGATCATGAAGTTACCTGTATTTAGCATTGGATTTGTCCAATATGTCATGGAACTACCAGTGGATGTGCTGAATTCACTCAATGAAGTTGTTATCCCTATCAACGTCAGACTAGTTGTTGCACAAAAATTGTCACTTTGACATTCTGCAATCAATATGAGTCTATCACCACTCATACTTACCTCCTTTGCAAGTCTTAAACCTCAGTTCTTCATATCAAGCCTTGAAAATAAGAGAAAGACCTTAAAAATCTCTAAAACTCTGGTTTTGCACTTTCTCTTAGCATTACCTGTGGTACCGCACCTATTGGTCATGTCCCCTGTGCATTTGACCTCTCTATATCTATGTTATAGGTGCGAACCTCTGTAAAAGTTAAAAAGGCAAAAGTGCATTCTTAAAAACTCACTTTGAGTCATTTATGGAAGCTTCTAGATGGAATCTTGATGTGGAAAGTTCGCTCTTTAAGGGTTCATGCATTTCATACCTTAAGGAGATAACCCCTTGATGTGAGGAGCTTATCCCTTTGAAGGAGGACTCTATCCCTTCAATGGTGGACTTGTAACTTCCTTCCTTTGCACTATTAAATGAAGCATTGGGCTAGTTACTTGGAAGGTTGAAAGCTGAATATTTTTGAGGGTAAATGTTGCTGGAACTTAATCTTCCTTATTGAGCTCTTGAGAGGAAAGATCACATACTTTTTTATCTCATTTGGAAGAGAGTGAGGCTTGTCAAAGTAGAGGAGATTCCTATTTGGACCCTGGGAAGAGCTTGTACAGCATCAAGGCACCGAGGTTGTAAAGTTCTTCTATTTTAAAGTTTATACAATCAAGTTTATTGTTCTCAATAAGCTATGCTTTATGGTTTATTTCAAGGATTCCTTGATCACCATGATGAACATGATTTATTATATTATCTATGCAGGTGTTATTTGATGTGTGCTTGTTTGTGATTGTAGGTTCTTAAAAGGAAATTCTTTTGGAGCTGTTGGAGCATGGCTACCACAAACTAGCGTTGGACTTAAGGTAGGGTCTAAAACACCTCTTTAGTTTTTATTAATAAATCGCAATATGTTTAGAGAAAGGAAGATTTGCTTTTCCTACCAATTTCTAGATATCAGTTCATACTAGGGAGATCAGTCTTTTCCGCAAGAACGATTTATCCGGCCAACAAATTGGTGACTCCTCTGGGGAACTAAATTTGGTTTTTTGTTTTTCCTTTGCCTTTGACTTTAGAAACTTGTTCTTGTTTCTGATTTTTGCCTGATGTGTGTGGGATTGGGTAGTTTTTAGATTCTGGATTGATTTTTGTTTTTTCGAATATTTTGAAAGAGGACCACACGTTCTATTTGTAATACAGTGCGGACATCTCCGCACTGTTACTTTACCGCACAGAGCGGCACCGCATTTGGTTATGCTGGAAGCTTGCAGACCCTGTCAAACTTTTTGACAAACCCAAAATTTTTTCATCCAGTTAAGTTTAGGATTCTTAGCATCTACCGAGATCTCTATTTTTCTATCAAAAATCCTTGTTTATGAGTTTCTTTCAGAAAATTCTTCATCTCATCAATCTCCATTAAGTTAATTTGGTGTTTTGAGTCTCTTTTTTGAGAAATTCTTAATTTGATTTCCTTTGGTCATTACTTGGAGGTTTGTCTCAGTCTTGGGGGGGCTCAATTGTGTATGAGTGTTAATCGCCTTTGAGTTTTTTTATTTTTTGATCTTTGGAACTCTCACCCAATTTTCTTGACTTGCACTTGATTGGTTCTTATATTACATTAGAATCATCTTGTGTTTGAGAATTCTCTTACATAGATCACATTTGCATAGTTAAAAGTCTCATTTTTAGAATATGAATTTGAATTGTGCATAGATTACAATTGCATAGTTTACATTTTGAAAAATCAATCGTAGATTTAGATCAATTTTCTTTGATTTGAATTTACATATTTTTATGCTTGTTTTTAACACACAAAAATAAAAATAAAAACTATTTTGGAATTGATTTGCATTAGTTTTTCTTCATGAAATTAGTGCATTAGAGAATTTGTTATATTTTCTCTTAGTGATCAATTTTTTGCATTGTTGGAAGTGAATGGAAACTCTCTCCTTACTTTAGTTAGGATTCATTGAATTGAAAAGATTGCATTATCATATTCGATTGCATTCAGTTTTGGGTTGGTTCACAACACCATTGGTTTCATATCCATTTACCCTTTTGAGTAATAATAGCCTAAATAACACAACGCTTAATTAAAATTCATCTAGTAATTTTTGCATTTTTAGGGCTCTTTCCACCAATCTAGATTAGGCTAGTGTCTTGGAATAGGTTTTATTTAACTCTCCAAGATAGTAAAACAAACAAGTAATTGTATCTTGCGGTAGGAAATAAATCCAATTGTAATTGATATAATTTGAGAAGCTCCTCTTAAAGGAGTCAGTCACGAGATCATATCCGAACCTTTGAGATAATCAAATCTATCTCATTGGGAAAGATAACAGATTTGCGCATATTAAAAATGGTAAACCTCAGATTAACCATTGTCGAGGAGCCTGGGGTCACTTGTTGGTAAACCTTAGATTGATCATGTCAAGGAGCCTTCAAGCGGATTGATCTTTTTTACTCTGCCCTTGCGCGTAGATCGGATCGTAGACTGTTCCCCCAGTTGTATTTGTTATTGTTGGTAACCTTAGTGACCATAATCTTGAGATTCTTTCCTAAGGTGACAGTGAAGGACAGATCTCACTGTACCTGGAGCAGACGTCGACTAGACTCACTTGGACTCTCTGGGGTGTTCTCTTCACTTGATATGGTTTTGTGAAGAAACTTATGCCAGTTTTTTTCATTAAGTAGGTTGTCGGGGTAACTATTCCAACCGCCATTTCTGTATTGAATTCTGCGAAGTTGGATTTCATCACCGACTTGTGCTTTTGGTATGAAAAGTTACTGTTTGTGTGTGGTTTGACTCCTAGATTTGATAGCACGTGTTAATTTGTTTGTTTTTACTTTTAGAGACCATAGGTGTGAATTGTGAATTGCTAATTTTAGTTTTAAATTGTTAATAAAATTCACTGAAGTTGAATATAATGGCAACTATTCCAGAATTTACCAACCAAGAAACCCCTCTTAACAAGAATCCTAGTACTTTTCCTTGCTTTGGAAATGTTGATCCTCCTTATATGGCTACTTTCTCATTACCTAGATTTACAATAGGTTTACCGATATGGTTATTTTCAACTTCATTGGCCCCAAATACTCCAATTGTTCCA
>APFE030872905.1:1880-26533 GCA_000404065.3 Pinus taeda
TGAGTTTGCAAATCATATTTGTACATTTTGGTGCAAAATTTGTAGAATCTAATTGCAAATCTGGGTTTTTTTGTGAAAAAATACCCAATTTGAAGAAAAAAAATCGGCCGAATTGGAGTCTGGATGAAGAAGATATCGTTGATTTAAAAATCAGTTGTGTTGTAGACATTTTTCGGGGCAGCCAGTTTGCAGATCAAATATGTACGTTTTGGGGCAACATTTGCATAATTTTAATTGCAGATATGGGTTTTTTGTGAAAAAAAATACTCAATTTGAAAAAAAAAAATCGGCCAAATTGGAGTCCGGATGAGGGAGATATCGCTGATTTAAAAATCAGTTGTGTTGCATATATTTTTCAGGGCGGCGAGTTTGTAGATCAGATCTGTACATTCTGTGGCAACATTTGCATAATCTAATTTCAGATCTAGGTTCTTTGCAAAAAAATACCCAAGTTCGAAAAAAAAAAAATCAATCGAATCAGAGTCCGAATGAGGGAGATCTCGCTGATTTAAAATCAACTTTTTTTAAGAAATTTTTGTGAAGGCATGACAACTGCAGTGTGAATATCAAATTCCAGTGCCTAGATCATAATTCAATGAAAATGTACAAATTTGATGGCTCTGATCTGGCAATATGGTTAGCAAAAATGGAACAGTATTTCACTCTAGAACACATCATAGATGATGAAACTAAACTACGTGTGACAGGCATTTACTTGGACCAAGAAAGATGGCAATGGTGGCAAACGCATTCTAAATGCTATCCAAGGACAATTACTTGGCAAATGTTTGCAAAATCCATTTGTGACCACTTTGACCGTAAATCTAATTTTTCGAGTCCTCTTACTAAGCTCAGACAGACAAGCACACAATGTAGCAAAGATTTTATTTTTACAGGAAAGAAGGAAACCAAGAAACCTAAGGGGTTATGTTCTGCTGGTATCTCCTTATTGCAGGTTCATGGATCGATTCAGAAGGAGAAGATCATTGTGTCTATAAATCCTAGTTGCAAGCATAATTTTATCAATGTTAATTTGGCAAAAAAATTGCAAGTTCCAACAAAACACATTGAAAACACACAGGTTGATAATGAGGATGTTCAAGTTTATAAAGATTTGAAGCTCTCTATGGGTAAGTATGTGTTGCATTGTGATCTTCATACTTCAAATATGGATAACATGGATGTCGTTTTGGGATATCCTTGGATGGAATCTGGGGGTACTATCAATATTAATGTGCAGAAGAAATTCCTGAAGCTCTGGTTTAAAAAGAAGAAAATTACATTACAGGATATTTCCATTAAGACCCAAGCAGAGATTATGGAGGCAGAACCACAAAGCTCTAATGACACTGACACATCAAATGATGAGCCTTTAATGGTCGACAACCAAACACAAACATCGAACCAGGTACTAGAAAAACAAGGAGAATCCAAGGAGGCTGAAGCAGAAAATGTTACAGGTATTGATACATCAAATGAGGACTCAGTGGTTGAAGTAATATTGGAAGATAAGAAACAATAGTAGGCACCACAACATGTACCAGATACCAATCAGCCTCCATTAGGTGGTGAATTAAAGAAAAATACATCATTGGTTAACACTTCAACATATCACCACCCACATCACCCCGCAAGAAAACAACCAACAAGATGGCAACAAACTAGCCACAAGGACAACAACCCTCGCATGACAGATAGAGAGGAGCGACGATCCACCTACTACACATCAACATAGAAGAGCCACTAGGGTAAACTTCCATCTCAAGCGAGCAAGGCACCAGTTGGATCAAAGATTCACCTTTCTCGTGGATGGCTACATGCACGTGCATGGTACCAGTGGACTACTCTTTTGAGTAGATCTTATTATTTGTGTTCTTCTTATGTTTTGGGGACGAAACATGTTAAGGGGGGTGGAATGTAGTATACATAGGGGGGATAATATGGGGTACAGAGGGAGGTACCCAAGGAAATAATGTAATAATGGGATGGGCCATTGTAATAAATAAGTTGGTTAACCCATATCATGTAAGGGACCACAAGTAGTTAGCAATAATGTAACAAGCCCATGCTATTAGATAGATGGTATTGAGGGAACCATGGTAATGACCCATGGTATTGTATGTATGAGGCCTATATAGAGGCTAGAGACTCCCCATTGAGAGATGTGAAGGATTATTGTATGAATAGACATATGGTTTGTGGAGTGTTCTCCTTCCTTAAAGAGTGAATGTATGGTGTTGTCCTACCTTAAGGGTTTGATATCAATAAAGAAGCATTTCTATCTATATTCAAATCTTGTTATTTCTTGGGTTTATTTCTGGGTTAGAACTATAACATTTATATTCTTCCATTCTAAACTTCTACAAAAGATTCAACATATTGAAGTTGAGAAATAAATATACCATCATTTTACAAGATTTGGCCACCCCTAAAAAAGTGTAACAAACCAAGGTTAGTCATCTCAAATGTATTTTCTAACTATCTCTTCAAACCCCAAATTAAATTAACATCGCTTCCAGTAATGACTAGGTCATCCACGTACAATGCAACAATTAATGTTTCATTTACGTGTAATACATAGATAATGTGAACTAATTCATAATATTTGAAATTAATATTAAGGCATTCAGTTAATATTCTCATACCATGCCCTAGGGGCCTATTTCAAATTCATGCAAGGATTTCTTCAATTGACACACAAGACTAATATCCTCCTCAAAACTAGAAGGTTGCTCCATATAAATTTCTGTAATGAGATCACCATGTTGGAAAACACTTTTGACCTCCATATAATGCATCTTCCATCTAGAATGAGCAACAAGTGAAAGATTTAGTCAAATAGAGCTCATATTTGTGACCATGGCAAAGGTTTCAATATAGTTGATGATTTCTTGCTGAGAAAATTACTTCACTACCAAACATGCCTTGTGTCTTTTAACAATGCCTTCAAATGTGAATTTGGTCTTATAGACCCATGAACATTTCACTACATTCGTTCCTTATAGTCAAAGAACTAACTCCCTAATCTGGGTTGGATCATTATATAATGTGTCATCTATCTCCATGCTTTTGGAGTGGAAAAAATAGAGAAATAAATTTACAAGAGCAATTTTAGCAGCAAGACCCATTTTGGAGAATTGGGTCCAAAACCTTTTGGGGCCAGTTCGCATTAAATGATGTTTTGTGGGAGTAAAATTATTCCACTTAAGTGCAATACCCCTTGTATTATTATACACACAGAATACCTTTCCAACGGTCCAAAAATTGCATCAATAAGAGTTCAAATACAAAAGTTATGCCTCCCAAAAGTTGATCTATTGTGATTAACCACCATAATTCAAGAGAATGCCACACCAAAACTTGCTACTCATGGAAAAGGGGATAGCCACATGGGAACTGAAAAAGACTCTAAAAGGGTTGAGTTGTAACTCATGTTGAGGGTTGAATGGGTCATATTTAACCCTTAGTTGGCTATTGGGCTATTTTATAATCAACCCACTAGGAGAAAAAGGGGTTTCATTTTATTCAATTTCATTTTGTTTCATAGTAGAGTAGGGTAGTTGAGAGTGGATAGAGAGAGAGTATAGTGGGGGGGGTCTATTGTTTTTAGTAGTCCATGGGACACGAGACTTAGATCACTCCACAAAGAGTGCCTTCTCATTTGTATTTGCATCATTTAGATAAAAGAGAGTAGAGCAACCTCACCTTCTAGTTGGGTTTTCACCCAAAGGATTTCCTAGATCATATCTTGGTGTTCATTGTGATTGTTGTGTGTTTGTAATCCATTGTTATCTATTTTTCACATTTTATCTATTGCATGCCTGAATAGAAAAACAGTGATTAATAAATTTAGAAATCTAAGGAAAAGAAACCCTCATAGTATATATTTTAGATTTTAATCTATTATTAGAATTGTTGTGACGAACTATGCAATGGAATATCCATGGTAGTTTATAGATCAATCCCATGTGTCATTCCTCACCATAATGATACTCATCAACCAAAGCATTCTCCCATTTAGGCTGATCGTGTGCATCTACATATGCCCTTGGATCACATGCATCTAGCACACACCCTAGTATAATAACACTACCATGTTGTTTCTAACTTCTAGTTTTTTTTAGTTATTAGTATCTAATGCATTAACTAAAACAACTTTAGTAGACTTAGTCACAAATATAAAAAGACAAACCCCATTTTCTAAAGGAGTTCCTATACCAAGATCATCATTTCTAGACTAAACAAGGGTGTCAAAGCTTGTTTTCAATTCTAACATGGAAGGTAGACAATTTAGGAAAAAAAGTCAACTAACTAATCGATAGCCCTATGAAGTAGTGAGTTGATGAAAAGTTCTCTAGAATTTCTAAAGGATAATTGATCAACAAGCTCGAAGAGAAATTCAACAAAGTGATACTTGAGATCTTCCCATTAAATACAACATCTCTTCTATATGTAATCTCATGCTTTATAGGATCAAACAATGTATAAGAATTTGACTCTTCAAAGTTGCCCATCATTATATAAACATGACTCTTCACATCCAACTTATTCCTTCTATCACATGGAATATGAGCCAATGTTATGGATCCAAAGGGTTTTCTTCTCCTCCAATTTTGAACTGGAGTCACCTCCCATACAATTTTAATTGAATTCATATTTTACAAATAACGTGAGAAATATACAATTTCTACCCAAAACTTAGTTGAAAAACCTTTGGTCTAAAGAAAAAACAAGGCCATTTATACCAAAGTCTGATTCATTCTTTCAATGATGCCATTCTAATGAGGTGTGGAAGGTACATATCTCTACCAAGGCAGGCCATTTTTTGATAAGTATTTTTCAAAATCCTTACCTACATATCTCATTCATTTTCTAATATTAAACATTTACAAGTCAACCACATTGTTTTTTGACTAATGCCCTAAATTGTTTGAAAAATTCAAAGACATGGCCCTTTTCAAGAAATATACACAAATATACCTAGAAAATAGGTCAATACATACCTTGCACCAACTAGATATGGTTTCTTTAGGGAGAACAAGTCATTATTGACAAGGTATAACTACGTCTTTTCTCTCCAAGTGTTCCCTATTTCAAAGGCAACTTAATTATGCTTTCCAAACATACATCCTTCAGATACTACATAATGAGGAACAACCTTAAGTAGTCTAGAAACCATGTTGTGTTTCACCATCAATTCCAAGATTTAGAACTTCAAATATTTGAGTCATTCATCCAAAATTTTATGAGTATAGTCAATCCTAGGTATTTCTTTGGAAAGTTACAAAACCTATACAGTTTGTCCTTTAGATCAAGGAAACCTTCGGTGATAACAACAAAGTTATTGTCCATATGCCTCACAAAAAGAAATATGGCCAAAACTCTACATTATTTCCATTGTTAGTTCATTAGGATACATACAACAAAATGACACTCAAACTAGGTACATGATACACAACAATGATCACACCATTTTAACAGTCAAACTTTCTACAACTAGTGATAGTAAGTGTATAATCATCTTCTACAAAAATATTTTTCATGTAGCTTCTTTTAATGAAGAAAAATTAGAAACATCTTTATCCATATAATGGGTTCAATAAGAGTCAACTATCCATTTACTCTACGAAGTATGAGCATGCAAGGCTTGAGAATCACCAATAGAAAATGTATAGTTATCTACCTTACGTTTTGCAATTTGATTTTATAGTTTGGTTTATCTTCTAGTCAGCATGTTTTATTTAGGCTTCTTCACTTTCTCTGTAACATCCCTCGTGAAAATTTCATGTAATAAAAGATAAAAACAATAACCATGAATGAATGGAACACTTATTCCAAGCTAAATGTTGGGAAAGACATCTTAGGGGGTGTTCATTTGGTTGTTTATGGCTAAGGAAATTGGCAAAGGCATTAAAAGGAAAAAAGGCATTTTTGGCACATTTATTTACGAAAATAATGGAAAATAGGAGAAAAGGAGGTGAAAGGTCACATGTTGCATGTGAGGAGGAAAATGAAGGAAGATGATGGAAAATGAAGAAAATAGAGGCCTCATTCATAAAAAAGGCTTCTGAGGATCAATTGGTAACCTTTTGCCAGTTTAGCTTGGGAGCTCCTTCATTATTCTCTCTCTCTCTCATCCTCTTGGACACTTAGAGTTTTCTTGGAGCACTTTGGCATTGGAGCAAGAAAGGCAAAGAAGGCAAGAGGAAGCAAAAATCAAGCAGGGAAAGGCAGGATCAAGCAGCTACAACAGGCTTCATTGCAGGTATCAACTTGCATGTGTATTTTCCTTGCTAGATTTGGCATGCATGGGATTGCATGTGTTTCTTTTCTACCATGGCATGGGTTTTGCCAGGTGTGACAATATTTTCAGTATAGCCTTACCATTTCTTGATAGCTTTGATGAGATGGGTTCTCTCATTTAGTTTATGTGGGATGGCTGGATTGGATTCAAAGCTGAGTGGGGTGGATCTCCAAAATGATAAACACACAGTGTAGTGGTCCCTAAACCAGACTGAGGAAGCATGAAACCACTAGCCTAGTAACCCCTGAACTAGACTGTGGGTTGTAGTAAAGCCAGATTGTGTGCCTCGGTGGGCCTAGGAATCCTTGCCGGTGAATAGCGGGATATATGTTAAAGCCAAGAGATGGATTTTCTCTCCATTGGGCATAGTTATTCCAGGATGGAATGGACAGTAAAGCCTAGGGAGTATGTATCAGTGTAGGGCTTAGTGTTCCCTGGATCGGACTGTGTATGCACAGTAAATCTTGAGAGACCAGGAGGCACTCAATTTCATCACGGTGTAGGCAGAGAACTCTGGTGGCATCCACATTGATTTGTGTTTTGATGTGTTCTATGAGTCCCACATTCATGCTTGGAATATGGTACGAGGGTGATTCGTTGAAGAGAGACTTGGCTCAGCCAATCTATGGTCGAGTGGAATGTGGTAATCCCATATCCAGTTGGTTCATTGCATTGATTAATGAAAAATTCATTCCATTGATTTTCATGTGTAAATTTACTAGTGTATAAATGGATTTTGATGGCTAATATGTTTATTGTATTTATGTTCCTATTATGATGGTTATATGCACATTTTATGACAACAGCTATGTTTGGCTCTTAGCATGTTTTTACCTATATTTGAATGGATAATGTATCTATGACCTAATACATGATAAGGTAGAAAATGACATGAGGAAACAATGGTTCATGGCAATTCTCAGATAAGTATGAGATCCCTACACTTAATTATTCTATTTACACTTGTAGGTTACATGTTGATGATATGTTTGATGAAATGTCTGTCACGGCTAGTAAGGGTTTGATTAAGGTCTTGATCAACTATTTACTTTTGTAGCATTGTTTCCCTATACTTTACTTGATTCTGAGCTTTCATTCCATTATGGGCAATGGCCTAGGCTCTAGGACTGAAAAAAAGTGGCTTAAATCCTAGGGTCGCTAGCACAAAATTGGCAAGTTTGGTCCATCGTCGCTAGCATATAGGCCTATGAGAACGACTTTAGGTCTATGGTCGCTCCCTTGCCCATAGCATGAGAGTGATGATGACCTCAGAGGTCGAGATTAACAATGGGACCCATGGATAGGATCTTTGAGTGGTTGATTTGTCTCCTAAGGGTTCTGTTGATGATGTTGGATGACTATGTGTGATGTTCTGTCAATTCCACTTCCTTAAGGTTACCTAGGAGGTCAAATTTGATCGTAGTAGCTTCTTGTCTCATGTTTATCCCGGTTGGCATGGTTACTTGGGTGGATGTGGGAGGAGGGTGTTACATTCTCCTTCAAGTCTTTGGTCTTTTTCCAACAAGCCTTCTCCATATGTCCTAATTTCCCAAAATAGAAACATGCCTTCTTATTTCTACCTTGCTTAGTCAATTTTTTATCAACTTCCTTTTTCTTAACACTTTCTCCTACCTACATTGTTGAATTCTTTATTTAAAACTTAGCCCTTCAACAAATGAACCTAGTGCTTGACAACAAGTTTCCCTTCTTGAAACTTTTTTCAATGTCTTAATCAATAAACCATAACACAATCAAAGGAATAATGGCTTTTGTCATCCTTTTCTAAAGGTCCAATTAGCATGAACATCAAACATAACACATTACACATTGTCTTCAAAATCAAGAGGATCAATTCTATGAGTTGAACATATTGCTCGATAAAATCCTTTCCACGTTCATCAAATTTTAATTAAAGTTCCTTCATATGAGCCAAGTGGTCTTTAATTCTTGCAAAAGAGAAAGGATCCAGAGAGATTAACTCTTTCCTAATATATATAACTTGACTTTTGTCAATTTATCAAACAAAGTCTTTAGATTATTTCATACAACATTCTAGTAGTTGATCCCCCTTGTAGGAAATCAAATGTCCTTGGAGATGTAGGTTTCTATGACTCCTACAACCTCACCCTTCTTTGTATCAATGACAACTTTTGTTGCTTATCTTTCAACTCTAGAATCACAATTTTTGTAAATTACCACAATGCTTTACTCTTAAACATTGTTTCCACATATAGTGTCCAAATCCCATAGATGTGGCCACTTAGAACCATAGGCTCTAATGTTGATATGCAAATCTAATGGCATATTTAGTCCGCTAGTAAAAACCCTGAGCTATTCTACCATACATGTTTGGCATGCCAGGATTGTATCACTAATAACCTTCAAAGCACTTGTAGATAATATGTTATATCTTAAACCACTAGCATTGATACCATGCTAGAGAATTAGAGGATTAGGTGGATCAAAGAGGTAGAATTCCAAGAGAGAGGTGGTGTCTACAGGCACCATTACAACACTTAAGCATAATCAAGCATAGCTCAACATATATGGCATTGTAAGAAATCGAAATATTTACATGTATAATACATTACACAAATTGTTATTAGAACAACCATAGGGTTATCTTATATAGCACCAAGATGTAACCAACTCCCTTGAAGTGAGGAAGATGAGGTCTACATCGATTAGTTGGAGCATAACAAAATCTTTAATTTCTTCTTTGTTATGAACACTAGTCCATTATTTTGTTGTAATTACCTAACCAATTGAATGCCTAGTTGACCATCTAGTTGGTCTCTTAGTCAACTCTCGTGGTGTATTGTTGAATTCCTATTTACTATCTCTAGAAGATATAGAGGCATGATGAACCTACATAGTCTATCGTTCCAACACCGCATTTATTTTTGACACTGTAACAACCCTAGTGAAAATTCCATGTAATAAAATTTAATAAAGGGAAAATAATAACCATGGTTGATGGGACATTTATTCCAAGTTGATTGTTGGGAAAAGCATTCTAGTGTGGGTGTTCATTGGTTTATTATGGCTAAGGAAATTGGCAAAGGAAATGACTAAGGCTTTGGAAAGGCAAAATGGAATTTTTGGCCCACTTATTTATGAAATAATGGAAATTAGGAGAAAAGGAAGGTGAAAGGTCACAAGTTTCATGTGAGGAGGAAAATGAAGGAAACTAATGGAAAATGAAGAAAATAGAGGTCTAATTGACAAAAAAACTTCTGAGGATTAGTTGGTACCTTTTTGTCAGTTTGGTTTTGGAGCTCTCTGATTATTCTCTCCCTCTCTCACTCTTGTACACTTAGAGTTTTCTTGGAGCAATTTGGCATTAGATCAAGAAAGGCAAAGAAGGCAAGAGGAAGGAAGGAGTAAGCAAGGAAGAGCAGGATCAAGCAGCTACAACAAGATTCTTTGTAGGTATCGATTTGCATGTGTCTTTTCCTTGCTAGATTTGACATGAATAGTATTGCATGTGGTTCTTTGTTGTAATGGCATGGGTTTGCCAAGTGTGATAGTGTTTTCAGTCTAGCCTTGCCATTTCCAGATACCCATGGTGTGATGAGGTTCTCATGTTTTGGTTGAGCTGGATTGCCAGATGGATTTGAAGTTGAGTGAGGTGGATCTATGAATAATAGAAAACGTGGCCTAGTAACCCCTGAACTGGATTGTGGGATGCGGTAAAGCCGGATTTGTGTTGCCTTGGTGGGCCTAGGAATCCTCGACTAGTGAATGGTGGGATATACGGTAAAGCCAAGAGGTGGGTGCTCTCCACCAAGCCTGTTAATCCCATAATGGGATATGCAGTAAAGCCTGGAGAGTGGGTCTTTGTTTAGGGCCTAGTGATCCGGTGTGGATTGCGGTAAAGCCTGAGAGACTAGGAAACATGAAAATTCCTCATGATATAGGTGGAGAAATCCATTAGCATCCATGCTTATTTTGGTCTAGTGATCTGGTGGAGATCATGGTAAATCCTGTTATTACATGTTCATTGTTTTAGCCTAGTGATCCAGTGTGGATTGCAGTAAATCCTAGTGATGAGGGTGAGGTGGTTTAGCCTTTACATGCCCTAGTTGGTTCTTTTGGCTTGAGTCCCACATTCATGCTTAGAATATGGCACGAGGGTGAATGGTTGAAGAGAGAATTGGCTCAGTCATTCTATGGTCGGGTGGAACGTGGTAGTCCCATCTCGGGTTGGCTTTTGCATTCATTAATAAGAGGTTCTTTCCTTGGTATCTTATGTGTAAATGTACCAGTTTATATGTGGATTCTATGGTTTATGTATCCTTGATATTTCTGTTGTTATTATGTTGGTTATAAGCATGTCTTATGATAACGATGATGTATGTTTGTCCTCATGTTTTGATTTGTAAATGAATGTATAATGTATCTATGACCTAATAGATGATAATGCAACTAATAATATAAGGGAACAATGCTTCTTACTGGTTCTCATATAATTATGAGACCCCTATGCTTAGATTTGTTGTTTAAACCTGTAGATTACATATTTGTGACATGTTTGAAGAAATGCCTGTCATGGCTAGTAGGGGTCTAGTCTAGACCTTGTCAATGTTTTTGAAAATGCATCATTTTTATGTTGTGTAAATTCATTTCTGAAAGTGTCATTGAGTTATGGGCAGTGACTTGGGCCTGAAAATGTGACACAAACCCCAGAGTCGCAAGCATAGGTTTGAGGAGAAAAGTCCCTAGATGCATGCATACCCATGCTGTGGGAGCGTCTGGAGCCTCCTTAACGCATGCTTGTCCATACCAAGGGAGCATCCCAGGTTTAATGGTCTAAAACTTTAGTTGGTCTCAGGGGCTAGTTACCTGAGTGGTTGGGTTGGCTCCTGGGAGTTCTGTTGCTGATGTGGAAGGTTTGTGTGGTGTGTTTTCGTCGATTCCACTTCCTTAAGGTCACCTAGGAGGTTGAATCCCATTATAGTGGCCTCTTGTCACATATTTACCCTGGTTGGATGGTTACTTGGGTAGATGTGGGATGAGGGTATTACAAACACCTCATCTCCTATGATTGAGTTTTTGGTTCTTAGGGGTTTAGCTTCTTAATGTTTTCAAATTTATGTTAAAAGGAAAATTTAGCATCTCAAGATTGGCTATTTGGTGGATGAGTGTAACTGACATATCATTTATTATAGATAAATAATCACAATTCTAGGTAGTTTGGGTTGTTTTGCATATTGCAATGTTTTCTCTATTTTCATTCATTAATAGAGTTTGTGTTCCTCTATATTATTGTGCTTTTTGCATTACTTCTATGCTATTTGACTTGTTACAATGATCTTCTCTTTATTCTCAACATAATTCAAATCACAGAGATACACCATACAAATTTGAAAAAACAAAAGAAAGTAAGGAAGGTTGAAAGTAGAGGGGGCCAAAAATACAATAAATTAAGAAAGAAAGAAAAAATGATGTGAAATACTAAAAAAATTACCCAAACACAGTAATGAAACAATTAACTAATTTATTAAGAAAGATACCCCAAAAAAAAGTCAAGCCAAAGATAAGTAGGGCAAGAAGGGGAAGAGAGTAAAGGACTAAGGTTTATGATGGTTACAAAGGAAGTTGATAATAGGATGTCAAGACTTACTTAGCTTATAATCACTTTCACAGTGTTATCATGGTTCTTTTCAATTTCGATAGTTTCTCTAATAATCTTAGTCTAATAACACTAAGTTTTAGTTATGATTTGTATCAAAACATATGTTGTAGTTTGTAACGCCTCCTCCCACATTTACCCATTTTTACAAGCTCACCAAGGTAAACATGAGATGAGTGTCACTATGACATGACCCAATCTCCAAGTTCCAGTGATGGAAGTGGGCCCGATACACCGAAAACTTACAAACATCCCTTAGGGACTACAGAGCACAGAGGAGTCTACAAGCCACCCTAGGTGACCAATCCCTGAGTTGGGGCTCTCTTCACTAGAGAAACTCCCCAACCACATGCCCAACACAACATTAGTGTAGCTATGAGGTCCCAACTACATGCATAGGCTTGCCTACATGTGGTTATGACCGAAATTTACTAGTTCAATGAGAGCGGTTCCGAGATCTTAGCCACTTTTCAGGCTAACCTCCAAACCACTACTCAGAACCACCTGTAACTTTCCATAATGCAATCAAAGGTATTGAAAATGCTAATAAATCAAAACTCCAACAAGAACTTGACCTATACATGCCTAATTCCATGACAGACATTTCGTCAAACATGTGGTAAACATGAAGGCTATAGGTCATGAATGCGTATTTGTTCACAAACTTTCGAAATTCACATGAGAATCACCAAGAAAGCTCCAATCCCTCTCTAACTAGCTGCAATAACACTTGTTAGTTCATGCATTCATCAATGATTCATTAACTTATCAAAGCATGACATGAGCCACAAGTAGTATACATCGTATAACCAACATATAACCAAAATAGACACCATGAAATCAACCATAATGTCAACATGATAACCAGTACAAGTGTTCATAGATCACAATAGGAAAATATCTCTTATTAAGATATGAAAATTCCAACCAAGTTAGGGGCTTCCACATACCACCCAACAATAGATTGGGTTGAACCAAATCTCTCTTTTAACCAATCACCATCACGCCATATTCCAAGCATGAATGTAGGATCATAAGGGTTAAACCAAAACAAATCCAACTAGGGATTCCGAAGGCCAAATTACCTCAACCCTCAACCATAGTGATTTCACCTAACCGGTCCAGAAATCGCTAACAACAACCATCTTAGTCTCTACCCCAACTATCTAGGGCTCCAGGAATTAGTAACTCAACCCATAACTAACTCAGGGCTCCAGGAAATTTGTTCCAACCTGCGACTCCAAGGACTAGTAACTCAACCCATAAGGCTCTAGAGCATTGGTCCCAACCCGCAAGCTCCAGGAACTAATAACTCAATCCAAGTTATTTTAGGGCTCCAGAGCGTTTGTTCCAACCCACAACCATGGGGAGCCTGAGAACCAATCAAAAAACAAATAGGAGACCCACAACACCATGGATATCCTGGAAATGGTAAGGCAATGTTGAATCTACTATCAATCTAGGAAAATCTCCATGCCAATGAAAACACATAACCAAAGAACCATATGCATATGCCATGCATCCAAAAACCAACAAGGAGGTCATACATGCAACTTATTACTTGCAAGGCAATCCAAGTATAGATGTTGATCCAACTTTCCCCTTGTGCCTCCTTGCTCTCCTTTGCTTTCCATTTGCCTCCTTGTCTATCTTCTTCCAAATCCAAGAGAATGCTAGAGTGCTCCAATAATTCTTTAAGTGTGCAAGAGTGTATGAAAGAATGAACAACAACTCAAACCAAAAACTGTCAAAAGGTTTTCAAAAAACTGTGAACCATTTCATTGATGCCTTTTTGTCATTGATGCATCTATTTTCTTCATTTTACCTCTAATTTCCCTTACATGCAAATTTGTCTCTCTTCATCTTCCTTTTATCCTATTTTCCTTTATTTTCATAATTAAATGCCCATTATTTTCTCTTTGCCTTTGCCATTTTCCATAGCCATAAATAAAACACAAGTGATGCCCACTATAGTGTTTTGCCCACCATTTAGCTAAGAATACGTATCCCATGACCTTGGTCTTATTTTATTTACATGGAAAATCAATCAGGGGTTGTTACAAACCCCTCCCCCTTGGGGGAATATCGTCCTCGATGTTCAATGACGCTTATAACCAACAAAACATGTTGCCCATGGAGCTTTATAACACAACTCGATGCAACATTTACATCATACAAAATTGTTGAACCATGAACACCATACTGCTTATTGGAGCTTTATAACACAACTCAATGCAGTATTTACAACATACTACTTATTGGAGCTTTATAAAACAACTCATTGTAGTATTTATGATACATATATGCATATAAATATAAACCAAAACACATATACCAACACATATGCTCAATTAGAAAATAAGGAAGGATAAGTAGCCCACATCTGATCAACCATCATCCATGTAGCTTCATCGGGCCCCAAGTGCTTCCGTTGCACTTTACCTTGCTCGATTAATCAGTTTCGGAGCATGAGATATTTTTGCTGCAAAGTGTATTGAGGTTTCGTCTAGAATTATCCTTTTGGTTCCACCTGCAATACAGACCAATAAATCACATGATCAACATCCTTCACATATCCCTAAAGCAATGAAACATAGAAAACATCATTGACTTTAATTGTTGGCGGTAGAGCAAGTCTACAGGCCACTGGTCCAATCCTCTCAGGATCTCAAAAGGCCCACAATATTGAGGTGCCAACTTGGCACGTGATTCAATCCTCGAGGATCTCCTCTTGGGCTTGATGAGTAATTACACATGCTCCCCAACCTGAAACTCCTTGAATGCTCTGTGTTGATCTACATAACTCTTATGTCTATCCTATGTTGCCTTCACTTTCCTTTTAATAGCCTTCATTTCCTACTCCATCTTAGCCAATATGTCTGGTCCAATCAATGCCTTGTTCACTAGATCACTCCAGCTAATGGGAGTATTACAACTCAGCCCATAAATAGCCTCAAATGGACTCATCCTCAAGGATTCCTGATACCCATTATTATATGCAAACTCTACTAGTGGAAAATACTCCTCCCACTTCCTTTGTTGATGCATGACATACATCCTCAACATGTCCTCAAGAATCCTGTTAACCCTCTTTGTCTATCCATTTGTCTGCGGATGATTAGCTATGTTGAAATGTTTGTCCCCAAGCTTGCAAATAAATCCTTCCAAAATATAGAAGTGAACTTGGCATCTATATTTGATATAATCTTCTTGGGAACACAATGCAATCTCACTATATCCCTAATTAATATTTGAGCTACTTCACTAGCTTAATTCGTATACTTCATTGGAATGAAGTGAACAACCTTGCTTAACTTGTCAACCACAACCATGATGGAATCATGTTGCTTCAATGTCCTCGATAAACTTGTAATGAAGTCCATGGAAATGACCTCCCATTTTTATTCTGGAATAGGAATAGGCTGTAATAGACCAGTTGGGGGCTTACACTCAGCTTTCACCTACTGATAGCCTAAACATCCCGCAACAAACTTAGCCACCTCTTTCTTCAAGTTCATCTAATGATAGAACCTCTTAACTACTATCAAAGTCTTCTGATATACTGGGTGACCTGAATATGGCTTGACATGAAACTCTCGTAAGATAAGCTTCTTCAACTCATTGTTATCTGACACATAAATCATGTTCCTAAATCTGACCAAGCCATCTACTGTGAGATGATAATCCTCATCCCTATCATCTTCACCTTGTTGTTGCAATCTCTGCTTCAACTACTAGTATCTATCATCATGATGCCCTGCATGCAAGATCCACTCCTACAAATTTGTCCCATATGAACTCATAACTGAAATGCGATTTACCAACACTCTCCTACTGAGAGCATTTGCAACTTTGTTCTCCTTGCATTTGATGTATCTGATCTCGAAGTCAAAACCACTGAGGGTAGACCACCATCTAGCTTACCTGACATTTAGATTGCGCTGGTCAAACAAGTACCTCAATCCACTGTGATTGCTCATTAGAATAAACCTCATGCCAAGGAGATAATGTCTCCACATCTTCAAAGCATGAATGATAGTTGCCAACTCAAGATCGTGAGTCCCATAATTCTTCTCGTGCTCATTCACCTTCCTTGACTCATAGCATAGCACCTTTCATTCTTGCATCAAGACTACACCAAGTCCTTCCTTGCAATCATCTGTACATACCACGAACTCCTTATCAGGATCTGCAATCTTCAAGACTGGAGCATTTGTAAACAAATGCTTCAATTGCTCAAAGTTGGATGCACACTCCTCTATACATTCAAACTTCTTCTCTTTTTTGTGCAAATATGTAATAAGATAGCCAATCCTTGAGAAGTTCCCGATGAACCTCCTGTAGTACCTGCTAGTCCCATGAATGATCTCACCTCATCCACATTCCTATGATTTGGCCACTCCATGATAGCTTTAATCTTTTCCAGGTCCATTGTTATCCCCTCCTTGGAAAAAACATGCCTCAACTAATGAATTTCAATCTGAAATAAGTCGCACTTACTGAGCTTCACATACAATTGATGCTCTCTCAACAATTTCAATATTGTTTCTAGGTGATTTGCATGCTCTTCCTCATTCTTAGAATATATCAATATGTCATCAATAGACACTATCACAAACTTGTCCAAATAAGGATGCAACACATTGTTCATCAAACACATGAAAGTGGTTGGAACATTAGTAAGACCAAAAGGAACAACTACGAACTCATTATGCCCATACCTGGTATGGAATGCAGTTTTGTAGATGTCTTCTTCTTTGATGCACACTTGATGATATCCTGATCTTAGATCAATCTTTAAGAATATGACTGCTCCCTTCAACGGATCAAACAAGTCATCAATCCTCAACAATGGATACTTGTTCTTAATCATCACTTTGTTCAACTGCTTATAACCAATGCACAATCTGAGAGTACCATCCTTCTTCCTCACAAATAACATTTGTGCACCCTAAGGTGATACACTTGGACTTATGTATCCCTTATCAAACATTTCCTTAAGCTACAACTTCAATTCCACCAACTTCGAAGTGCTCATCATGTAAGGTGCCTTTGATGTTGGTGTTGGTCTCTACATCAACTCAATAGAGAAATTCACTTCCTTATGAGGTGGTAACTTTGGAATCTCTTCAGGAAATACATCCTAAAATAGTTGAAAAATAGGATACCTCTTTAGAACTTCCACATCCTCAACATCCTTCCTTTTGTCACTAGCAATATGCGCTCCAAATAACAAGCATCCCTTCTTGTAGTTGCACTTTTCTTGCATAACTGTGACAATTCTCACTGATGGAGGCTTCTTCTTTCCCCATCATCATCTAGGCACTCAATAGGCTTGTCGTAGTAATCCACTTTAGTCCCGTGAATGAATAACTAGTCCATGCCAAAAAGCATACTATATTAACCCATTGAAACACATTTATATGTGATGATGTAGCCATACCATTAAGCTCAAATGCATAAGATCTCACCCAATGATGAAATGTTCTCTTGGTCCATGTAGCCAACTGCACCAACTAAGATTCTGCATGCACTTCTTTATTCAAGCCACACTTATCCACCAGGTTAGGATTGATATAACTATAAAAATAGAAACAACTTGATCATGAAGCTTATCTTCCATCTCCATAATGGATGCTTGATGATTTTCCTGCCTATTATCCACTACTACATAGATCTGAGGAATATTATGACCAACTTCTCCAACTATTTGTGCCTCTTGATCACTGTAAATATGAGGTCTGCCACCCTAATGTTGTGGACAATCTCTCCTGCAATGCTCTCCACCACAAGTCCAACACCTCAAAGGCTTCCTACCATCTCCCTTGTCCTACTCCTTAGGCTGATACCCATTTCCTTTGTTAATTGCATTGAACTTCTTGTGCAACACTACATTCTCCTTGTCCCTTACATCTTGAAGTCTTCCTCTCTTCTTAGCCCACTTTCCTTTATTCTTATCATTCCCTTTCTAATCTTGCTCAGACTCAGATTTGCGCTTTGTGTTCATAACAATGCTTTAGCTTTCTGATGGCTTCCTTCAACAATCGAGGCTCAACAAACTCAATCCACTCTTTGAATGCTACTGGCAACCCACTAATGAACCTTTGAATCTTTTCTTTCTCCTCCTTGAGGTAAGGCACATACCTCAATAAATCTAGAAATCTGCTAGTGTACTCATCATCTATCATAGAAACCATCTTCAACTCATTAAATTCCTTATCCTTGTCATCATAGCACCTTTCAGACAAGTACTTCTTCTTGAAGAGTCTCTTGAACTCATACCAAATCAACTCCTCTTCTTGAATGCCTCTGATGTTCTTTACATCTTTCCACCAGATATATTCTTTCCCTTTAAGACTAAAGGTAGATATTTTGGTTGTCATGTTCTCTGAATACTCATGTAGCCTGAATAACTTCTTCATCCCAAGCAACCATGCTTCTACATCTTGTGACCCCTTCATCTCTCCATCAAATGTAGGAGGCTTGGCTTTCTTGAACTCTTCTGGAAAACATTGCTTCTCACTCCTACTATAAGGATGATGGCGATGATGGTGATGATGTCTCTTGGAACTAGAACTAGAATAGAATCCATATGCACTACCCCTCATGTATGGTGATCCAATGATCTACCTCCTCTGACGGTTTCCTCTCTATCTAATCTGTATCCTGATCGAGACTTGCTACCATATGCCCAATTTGTCTTCTCTTCCTGCCTATCTCCATGACTGATCCTCAATTGTCCCTATTTCTGCAAGTTTGAAATATCCTAAAGAATCATTGCATTAAATTTCGCTTTCTTTTCCTAATCTCTGGCAAGCCTTTCCTATGCCTCAATCAACCTGCTATTGTCTGCCTTACAAGTTCCAATTTTTGCCTTCAAACTTCTCAACGTGTCTGCTATGTCAAGATAATACTCTTCTCATTGCTAATCAACTGATATGTCTCATTCCAATGAATTCTCATCGGGCTTGTAAGGGGAGTCATGTGAATTTTAGTCCACCATTATGCTCTTCATCTTTGGCCTTCTATCTCCTACAAACATGCCATGTTAGAGAAACCAAATAGAAACATAATCAAAATCATACCTTAATCAAGTTCAAGGGAGGCTAACACATCTGCACAAATCAATCCAGATTAACACGATACACACACACACACATAATGACACCACATCAACATCATGCATGGCAATCACATCTACCTTGAGAATGTTGCAACTTGGCTCTGATACCACCCTATAACACCTCCTCCCACATTTACCCACTTTTACAAGCTCACCAGGGTAAACATGAGACTAGTGTCACTATGATATGACCCGACCTCCAAGTTCAAGGTATGGAAGTGGGGCTGACAAACCGATAACTTACAAACATCCCTCAAGGACTGTAGGCCACATAGGAGTCTGGTGGCCACCCTAGGTGACTAATCCCTGGGCTGGGGCTCTCTTCACTAGAGAAACTCCCCAACTGCATGCCAACACAACATTAGTGTGGTTATGAGGTCCCAACCACATGCATAGGCTTGCCTCCATGTAGTTATGATCAAAATTTACCCCCAGTTCACAAACTTTTGAAATTCACTTGAGAATCACCAAGAAGGCTCCAATCCCTCTCTAACTAGGTACTGCAAACACTTGTTAGTTCATGCATTCATCAACCATTCATTAACTTATCAAAGCATGACATGAACCATAGGTAGTATATATCATATAACCAGTTTAAAAACCATGACAAATTAGCCATAATGTCAATATGATAACATGTACAAGTGTTCATAGGTCACAATAGGAAAATAACTCTTATTAACATATGAAAATGCCAACCAAGTCAGGGACTTCCACGTACCACCCGACCATAGATTGGGTTGAACCAAATCTCTCTTTCAGCAAATCACCCCCATGCCATATTTCAAGCATGAATGTGGGATCATAAGGGTTAAACCAAAACAAAACCAACCAAGGCTTCTAGAGGCCAAACCACCACAAAACCACAATGATTTCACCTAACTGGTCAAAAGATCACTAACAACAACCAGATCGGTCTCTACCCTAGCAATCCAGGGCTCGAGGAACTAGTAACTCAACCCACATTTAACTCAGATCTCTAGAGAATTTGTTCCACCTCGCGGCTCCAAGGACTACTAACTCAACCCATAAGGCTTTAGAGCATTTGTCCCAACCCGCAGGCTCCAAGAACTAGTAACTCAACCCAAGTTGTTTTAGGGCTCCAGAGCGTTTGTTCCAACCCACAACCATAGGGAACTTGAGAACTAATTAGAAAACAAGTGGGAGACCCACAAGACCATGCCTACCTAGGAAATGGAAAGGCAATGCTGAAACCATTGTCAATTCAGGCAAATCTCCATGCCAATGACAACACATAACCAAAGAACCATATGCATATGTCATGCATCCAGAAACCAACAAGGAGATCATACATGCAACCTGTTACCTACAAGGAAATCCAACTGTAGTTGCTGATCCAACTTTCCCCTTGTGCTTCCTTGCTCTCCTTTGCTTTCCCTTTGCTTCCTTATCTGTCTTCTTCCAAATCCAAGAGAATGCTAGAGTGCTCCAAGAATTCTCTAAGTGTGCAAGAGTGTATGAGAGAATGAACAATAACTCAAACCAAAAACTATCAAAAGGCTATCAAAAAACTGTGAACTGTTTCTTTGATGCCTTTTTATCATTGATGCCTCTATTTTCTTCATTTTTCTTCTAATTTCCCTTGCATGGAAATTTGTGTCTCTTCACCTTCATTTTCTCCTATTTTCCTTTATTTTCATAATTAAATGTCTAGCACTGCCTCTTTTCCTTTGCCAATTTCCATAGCCATACACAAACCACAAGTGATGCCCACTACACTGTTTTGACCACCATTCAACTTGGAATACATGTCCCATGACCTTGGTCTTATTTTATTTACATGGAAAATCAAATAGGGTTGTTGCATACATAATGTTGTTGGGATGTTAAGAAATGGTAGATTTTTGGAAGTATAATTGTGATGGGTATTGGTTATATGTTGTTTACACCCAGTTTTAGTGGACCAACCTATATAAGAGACACCACATGAAGACACGATCCCATAAACTCATTCATGGAGAAGGGATTAATTTTTTCACATTGTTGAAGTTTGTAAGGGTGATATGAAGGTTAAAAATGGTCTAATTAATGCTCAAATTTTGGAAATTGTATCAATAACACCCTTGCTAAAGAACAATTAAACTTGGGTGTTAGTAATTTAGAAAGCTCAAACAACATGAAAATTTAGGAAGCTACCTTTTAAGAAAGCATTACTTATTTAGGAAAGCTTCCCAAATGACAAGGATTAGGCATCATCATAACTAAGTGATCTAAACTTATCTTTAACACTAATGAATGATATGATATCAAGATTAAGGGAGAGTCCCTTCATTCTCTACTAGTTTGGAGATAACTTTTAGAAGCTTAGAAAGGGAAATATTCCATCCTTCTTTTTCTTTGATCAATGTGAAGAATTTCACAAACCCTATAATTGTACACCTATCTTTAACACTAATGAATGATATGATATCAAGATGAGGGGAGAGTCCCTTCATTCTCTACTAGTTTGGAGATAACTTTTAGAAGCCCAAAAAGGGCAATCTTCCATCCTTCTTTTTCTTTGTTCAATGTGAAGAATTTCACAAACCCTATAATTGTAAACAAGACAACTCCAAAGACTTCACTGTCATTGATAGGTGGTCATGAAGATATAGTGTTAGTGCTTAAGTTCCAAGCACCTAGCCCTAAGGAGATCAAGAAAGTTGAACCTATAACCTCTACATCTTGAAAGAGAGAACTCACATCTAGCATATGATTGCTTGAACTAGCCCTTGGGATTAATCATTATATATATATTTTGATGATTTAAGATAACTTTTATTACTTTAAAATAAAATAAGTTAATAAATCAACATACCTATCTTCTTGGGAGTGAAAATTATGCCTTAATAAACATTGTGACAAATTATAGTTCCATCTTCTTATTATTATTAGAATATTAATTTTAAAACTTTCCTTAATCCTCCCTGATGGGTATGACAAACTCCGAGAACAGTTTGACATGTGTGACATGAAGGTGAACATCTTGCGGTTGGTAAGGAGCACAGTTCCCTTGTCCTTCCATTATGTTTGCTATACGAGGAAGTTATCAGTGAGACATGTGACGATTCATTCTGTCTCTGCGGGATCGAGAATGGGCAAGGGAAGCTGGTTTATGGCGCCTGTCGTGCTCCAAGATTGTTATTATGTTGTGTTCATTCGAGGGTGGATGTTCGTGGTTTGAGCTATGGTAGTCCAACAAGTGTCTCTGGTTCTTGGCTTGTTTGGGTATGGTGGCGATTCCGCCGTCGACGTCTCCTCCTGTACCTTCGACTCACAAAAGCGATAAGTTCCTCTCCTTGCATCTAGTTTCTCGTTGTCTTCAGAAGTCTGGGTAAACTCTGCATGGTAATAGAGATGGTTTGCGACCCTTTTCTTGTGTTGATAATTAACTCTTTTCTAGGTTGTCTTCTGAGCTTGAGAGGGCATCTGAGTCCAGTATCAATTCAATATATTTTGGGTACTCCTGTTTGTGTGGTTATTCTGTGGATGCCTGCATCGTGTAGTTGGATGAGAAGAAATTGGGTCTGGTGGTGGGATATCTGTCTGAAGGGGTTTGCGTTGAGGGGCTTTCAACTTGGGTTTGTAACTAGTCTGTTTCTGTTTGGGTATCCAATCCTTTTGTCTATTTCTCTGCGCTTAGGTGCTTCCTCTAGTAGAGGCACCGATAAGTTCATAGTTTGGTGGGTGCGTTCTTTCACTGTGGTTTCTTTTGTAATTTCCCAAGTCGGTGAAAGAAGGTTGATAGTCCCACAGGGTAGAAGGTCGTTGGATTATTCGGGACCGCTTGTAGCTCTAAGGAGGTTCAAGGTTTGTCAAGAGGTGTTGCGGTTCACAAGGCGACAGGCAGTGTTGTTATTTGGCGTTGTTCTTGGATTTGAAGAGTATCCGTGGGCCATGCGAACTATGGCGCACAATTCTCGCTCCAAATCCCTGCAGAGGGGAGCTTTGGCCATCTAGGGTGGTTGTCGCTCTGAGTTGAAGGTGGAGGTGGTGGGCTGGGTGATCGAGCGTTTAGTGTGAGGTGGTAAATCTGCTAAAAGTGTGGTCCGGTAAATCTTGGGGGCTCATGGGGGCAGAGGTGGTGCTAAAGCCACTTGAGGTGGCTGTGCAACTGGAAATCGCAAGAAGGGCAGTAGGTCACACAGGGTTGGAGCTGGTGGGGGAGGCCGATAATGCTAATTTGGAAGTGCAGGGGTTGCTGGGCGACAACAATGTTCTGTGGTATACCGAGAATTGGTTCAATCAGTTTTGGATTACATGGAAATGTACGATAAGGCCAAGAAGGAGGAACACGAGCCTTTTATTGCCACGCTCAACCAACTGCATTACTTTTAATGCCATGTTAGGGAAAGGATTGCGATGGTTTAACATGGTTAGAATTTGTTATCTGAAAAAGTGGAAAAGCTAGAAAAGTGGATGCTGCATTTCGAGCAACATGCTTAGTGCCCTTATCGCCCCCCTCCTATTTTTGATGATTAAGCATGGTTACAAGTGTTTTGCTAGTCTTCTTTGTCTTTTGGCCTATCAACTTGTGCGTTGTTTCTTTCGTTTTGCTTATATTTATTTATTGTATGCTAGGGGAGGGTCGCCAATACATGTGCGCCCTCCCCGCCACGTCCCCAAAGCCACGCGTAAAGTACATGGACACCTGTCCACCGTGGAGCTCCATGTGTGGGCTACCGTATGCCACCTTAAATGCGTCTGTTCGCGCCAGTTATCAGGTTCGTTTGGGCTCATTCCTGCGATGTTCTGCAATCCCTTTGTGTTTCTGCTCAGGGCCGGTTGTTGGGCGAAGCCCCCCCCGAAGATGGCGCGGAACCGCCCCGGAACCTGCGTGCTTGGTCGCCTATTGCTGCGCTGGTAGAGGCATTTGCTGTGCTGGTAGAGGTGTTTGTTCATGCGAAAACAGTTGTGGACCTGCGCTCTTCGCCTGGTATGCAGCCGCTGGTTGACTTGTTTGCTGGTGTTGCAGGGTATGATGTCGGCACAACGCTTCTGCTTTACTTCTGCTGTTGCGCCTGGATTTCTTGGTCCGCATTTCTCTGTTGCTGGTCTTATTCGACGATTTTGTTGTTTGGGAGGAGTCGGTCGCTGTTTTAGAAAGCTGGAGGTCAAATGTTGTTTTTTTGGTAGAAAGCTGGAGGTCAAATGTTGTTTTTCTGGTTTTTTTGTGGGTTTTTTATGGTTTTCATTGGCTAATTTTTATTTTTCTTCTTGTTGCAGGTGTTGCAGGTGTGGACCTTCGTGCGGAAGAGGTCGTTGCAGGTTGGCGAGCTCCGGGGAAGGTCGGCGAGCATGTATCTGGTAGGATTTTAATCCTACCAGCTGCACTCTGTGTTTTTCAACACAACATCTGTGTTTGGATATTTTGTAACCTTTGTAATGGTATTTTATGGCATTTTGTTAGGATTTCTTAGGGTTTATGGGCTGTTTGTTGTTTATGGGTTTATGGGTATATGAGGGTTTAGGGTTTATGGGCTGTTTATAGTTTGTTATCTGTTTGTTATCTATTCGAATTTATATGAAATTGTATTAGCCATTTCGAATTTGCAGAGTTATCTGTTCGTAATGTGCAGAGTTATAATGTG